>CAUYSK010072127.1:0-22716 GCA_963575035.1 Avahi laniger | reverse complement strand
GTTGCCTGGGCTAGAGTGAGTGCCGTGGCGTCAGCCTAGTTCACAGCAACCTCAGACTCCTGGGCTCAAGCAATCCTTCTGCCTCAGCCTCCCGAGTAGCTGGGACTACAGGCATGCACCACCATGCCCAGCTAATTTTTTCTATATATTTTTTAGTTGTCCAGTTAATTTCTTATGTATTTTTTTATTAGAGACGGGATCTTGCTCTTGCTCAGGCTGGTTTCGAACTCCTGAGCTCAAACAATCCACCCGCCTCGGCCTCCCAGAGAGCTAGGATTACAGGCGTGAGCCACCGCACCTGGCCTAATTTGTAATATTTTAATTGTCTTGTTTCTCTTCCTCTAGCAATCAGGACAGAAACAGGCAAATAGTCACTTTTTGGTAAATGCTAATTGAAATAATGAAATTTAGTTTAACTATTTTGTTTTCCTTAGGAATCTCTTTGGCATCATATGATTTATGTAGATAAATATTTTGGTAAATTTTCAGGCAATTGAGAACACAGTTAATTATATATTTTCCAAGTATAGTTCCTGAGTCAAAGGGAAGGAAAATTAGGAGTTAATGAACTTAATAAAAGAAATGATCAGTTCTAAATACTGGTTATTAAATGTTACGTGTCAGTCATTGGTAATGGGTGGGGCAAGTTGTAGGGAAAAAAAGAGAAAGCAGAGAAATTTTAAAAGTGGGTTGTATGGCCTTTCAGAGTTTTGCTCCCAGAATTGCCTTCCTTAAAACTTTCCCTTAATTACAGATGTGCAGACCAGTGAGGAGCCTGAGTTTTTCTGTGCCTCCTTCATGTTTCCTCTCTTCTCCCTTCCTAAGTTACCACAGAAGCTTACGTGAGGCAGCAGAGGGTCCCCATTAGTGCTGTGGTGATAAGAAAAGCAAAAATGGCTGCTGGAGGTATAGAGCTCTTGATGAGATCCCACAAGTACTCCCTGAAGTTGCTCAGCCAGGCCCTATAGTCATCTGCAAAGAGAGCATAGACATTCACTGAGGAGAGGTCAAGTAAATGGTGAAGTAAAGGCTAGACATGTTGAGTCTTTTCTTTAGGAAGTAGGGGAAGAAGTGATTTGACACCAAGGAAAGAGGAAAACAAAAATTTCTGCAGCGTGGAGTTGAGAGGGTTCACCACTCAACAACAAGACACTTGAGCAGCATGTGTGTGCATGTAGGAAGCAGGGGTTTGGGAGCCCCTAAGCTGTGGATCCGTGGACCATCAGGTTCATTTCAAATATCACCTGTTTTGTCAAGTCTTTTCTGACCCCTCCCCCAAAACAATTTTAATTATTTCCTTGTTCTCTGGGAACATTGATTGTACTCCCTAGAAGGTTGCCTGCTATGGTTTTGTCTGCCCATCTATGAGCTCCTTGATAACAGGGGCTGTTCAACTCCTAATCCGTGTAGTCCAGTGAAGGGCTTGGCACACAGTGGGTAGGTTAATGTTGTTAAACAAAGTTGAACCAAACCAGAAGAGTTTGCTTTCCTGTGAACATTATTTTTAAACATGAAATCAGTTTTTCCTGACCTGAGACAGGAATCTTATGTCTTACGAAGATAGGAACATTCATCCTAACAGCAAACACACCCCTTGAGCGTGGCTTCGATCCTGCTTTCTCTTGTATACTCAAAGCAGATAAAGGTGAAGAAGAGGAGGCTACCATCTCCAACAAGAGGCAAGTCAGAGAGCACAGCAGAAATCCAAGGCTCAGCAGCTTCTGGGGTTCCATGAATTCCACCTTCAGCTGAGGCTGATGCTCCTAGATCACTCTGTCAAGAGGAGATTTCTTTGTCCCTAGCTCTTTCCCACGGCAGCTTTGTCTGAAAAGTTAGAAAGTGGTGGTTTAGTTGTTATTGCAAAAACCTTCCCACCTGTTATGAACACAAGGATAATTCACTGACTTACACAGGTGAATCCTGAACATGGTCAGTTTCCAAAACAAAATGTATGTCCCCCTCCAAAAAACAAAATAAAATAAAACCTTACTATGCTCTATCAGTTCAGATATTAATACCTGACATTACCTCCTACACTTGATCCCTTTTCAGTCTTACCCAACTCAATTAGTAGAAACTCTTTCAATTGTTCAGGCCAAAACTTGTGGCATCATCTTTGACTCTTCTACACCTTTATCCATCAGAAAAATCTACAAATTGTATCCAGAATCCTGCCACTTCACACCACCTCCCCTGCTACCCACCATCATCTCTGACTCCATCAGACTCTTCCGCACTGAGCCAGCCACCAAAGAGATCTTGTTAAATTGTAGGTCAGATTATGTCCTAGTTACTTCTCTGGCATCACAGACTATTAGCCTCCTGTTGATTATTCTGACTCAGCCTTGTTTCCTTTTGAACAAGCTAGACATGTTCCTATCTTGGGGATTTTATCACTTGCTATCCCCTCTCCAAGGAATGCTTTTCCCTTCAATAGTCTCAGGATTTATTCCCTCATCTTCTTCAGATGCTCAAATATCACCTTCTCAATGCAGATTTTCCTGAGATCCCTTTATTAAAATTGTACCATTTTCCCACAAACTTCCTAATTGCCTTACCTGCTTGATTTTTGTCCAAAAACCTTATCAGAATCTAGCATAATACATGTTATTTGTTCATTTTATTTTATTATATGTCTCTCTTAATTATAATGCTACATGAATACAGAGATTTTTGTCTGTTTTGTTCACTGCTGAACAGTAACCTAGCACATACAGGATATTCAGGTACTCAATAATTATATTTTGAATGAATGATGAATTTTGACAGATATATTGTTCATCGCATGGCCCAAACATAATAGAAGTCTGATGGGTAGCTTTTGGGAAGGCTTTTTGCTGTCATGATAAAAGAGATGGTGCTACCATTTTCCCTTTGTGCTGCTTTGAACATTACCTGAAGTTGGGGCAACCATCTTGTGACCATGAGGCAATGTCCATGAGGAAAAGGCCAAGAAAATGACATATGTTCTGGCTCAGACATTTTCAAGCCACTAAACTGACACCTGTATCTGTTTACCTCTGGACTGCTTGGTTTGAGAAAAATAAACTTCTATTTGAGCCATTATAATTTGGGCTTTCTATTACTTAAGACATTGACAACTGATAAACTCATTTACTGTTTGAGAGCCATGTCCAGTGGGAAGCCACTTACCTGAAAATTGGCTTAGTACCAAGGAATCCAAAGAAGCCAATGAATTAGACCTCAGTCTTCAGAGGGTAGGTATCTTCAGAAGAAGCTGGCCAGAGTCTTCCTCTTAGGTTTCTGAAGTTCCAAATAGAATTCCACTCCACCTTATGATATCATCTACTGCATCTGACCCTCCCCCAGGCTCTATTTGACTGCTAAGCACATAGACGTCTTTTTCTGTCTACACATGAACATCTGTGTTGATATTGAAACTCATCCTCATAGTAGTTGTGCCCTCTTAGGCTTGAAGAATTCTAAGATATTGTATTCACCACACAGTATCTACTACTACACCTTATAGTGCTGTGTATATGAAACTTTAATGGACAATAAAGGTAGCATTTCACATCAACTGGGGAAAAGAGATTGTTTAATATGATGTTGGGATGATTGCCTATTTATTTGGATGCATCAAAATAAGAGTCCTTTGCCACAATATGTGAAAAATAAATTCTAGATGGATCAACAAGGACTAAACAAAAATGAAGCCATATATTAAATATGAGTGAATATTTTTATAATCTTGATGTGGAAAAAGCTATTTTAAGCATGTCATAAAACCCAGAGCCATAAATGAAAATGTTGATAAATTTATGACATAAAATTGTAAAGTTTTTTAACAAAACAATGTTTTTTTAACAAAACATTGTTAAAAAAGTAAAAGATTAATGACAAATTAAGTAATAAAATTCACAGCATATATGACAGACATTAGATTAGGAATGTTAACATACAAATAACTCTCACAAACTAACTTTTTTCAAAAAAATAGTTCTGGCAAGAACTGGCAAAATTGATGTATCAGTTAAGGTTTTATGAGAAAACAAAGCCACTAGGAAATATATAAAATAAGGGACTTTGTAGAGTCCCCCAGTGTCCCCGCATTCTTTTTATGTTCTGACTGAAAATCAGAATGCCTTGACCGCTCTGTGATCCCAGCCAGCTGTGGGTTTTTCCCAGCAGACTTGAACTCAAACTGGGGCCATGAACATTCCCAGGCACTGATAAAGGTATCAAGCTTGTCCAAAGTACTGAAAGAAACCAGGCCTGGCCCTGAGCCAAATTCCTTAAACCCTCATAAAAACTCCATATCCTAAACCTCTGGCTGTGGACATACCTAGGTAGGATATCCCTTTCTCTTGCTGTCTGCCAAGGATACACTGCAGCCCACTCTGTATGTAAGTTGCCCTAATAAATGCTTTGGACCGATCACCCTGGTGTTTAGTGCTTCTTTCTTTGTCATCCCAACCAGCCCCGTCTCAGGAGGGTTTGGGGCACTCCCTTTTGGGAATTCTCCTGCCACTGCTTTTGAGGTGACTCTAGCTATGGGCATGGCAGAACAAAACAGATTTATTATAAGGATTTGACCATATGCTATTGTGAGAATTGTTTAAAGAGTCTATGGGAAGCTGGAACTCTAAAGACTAAAACCTGCATCAGTCTCATAACACCTCCAAGCTTCCAACTTTGATCCTGGAGTAATCTGCATGAGAAGGTGATATCCTTCATCAAAGAGTTAACCATGACTTTCCTAGGATATGGAGGAGCTAAAAGATCCAGCAGGAGTTGAAGGACCTGCAAAGTTGGTTGCTGCCCTGTATCCACAAGATAAGCCAACAGATAGTGACAATGTGAGGAAGCTGCAAATTAGCATCTTGTGCCTGCTCTGACTTTTCTTTTCTTTTTTTTTTTTTTGAGACAGAGTTTCACTCTGTTGCCCAGACTAGAGTGCTGTGGCGTCAGCCTAGCTCACAGCAACCTCAAACTCCTGGGCTCGAGCGATCCTCCTGCCTCAGTCTCCCGAGTAGCTGGGACTACAGGCATGTGCCACTATGCCCGGCTAATTTTTTTTTCTATTTTTAGTTGTTTGGCTAATTCCTTCCTATTTTTAGTAGAGATGGGGTCTCGCTCTTGCTCAGGCTGGTCTCGAACTCCTGACCTCGAGCGATTCTCCCGCCTCGGCCTCCCAGAGTGGTAGGATTACAGGCATGAGCCACCGCGTCCGGCCCCTGTTCTGACTTTTTCAGTGTAAAAACAATATGGCTGCTGCATAAGTTCTCTGTTATTGCATAAAAAATTACCCCCAACTTAGCAGCTGCAAACAAAAAACATTCATTATCTTATAGTTTCTGCAGGTCAGGACTTCTAAAGTGATTTACCTGAGTGGTTCTGGCTTGGGGTCTCTGATGAGGTTGCAGTCACATGTCAGCTGGGGCTGCAGACATCTGAAGGCTTGACTGTGCTGGAGGAACACATTGGAAGTGGTTCCAAGTGATGCACTCAGATGGGTGTTGCTAGGATGAACAAAAGTCCCAGCTTGCCTGCTATTCAGGGCTGGCTTCATGGGAATTCAATATGCCCAGTTACACAGGGCTTGATTTAATGCTCTGATGTCATTTTCTTGATATTCTTAATAATTTTATCTTTGAACTTGTGTTTTGTAAGTGAAGTTTGCTGGAACAACGGAGCTCGCACATGAACAGAGTAAATAAATGCAACCTATATGTCCCCACCATACTTTGTCACTCTATTTGTACATGGTGTTTGCAATGCCCATGAGTACAAAATTCCAGCAGACCCACGATACATGGAAGTTCAGTGAGACCCAAAGGGAGTATAAGAATGTTAAATCTGTGACAAAGTAAATGGGGGGGGGCAGCCTCAGGAGGCCATTTTCTCTTTAAACCAGAAAGAAGGCCTCCCGAGAAACACAAATAACCAAAGAACCTTATCATTTCCTTTCTTATTCCTGTTACTCCCCTGTATTAGCCACCGTGCCCTGCCTCCCTGTGGCCTGTTTTGCAGAAATGGAAAAGTCATTCTTAAAATCTATATGGTATAGGGCCGGGCGCGGTGGCTCACTCCTGAAATGCTAGCACTCTGGGAGGCTGAGGCGGGAGTATAACTTGAGCTCAGGAGTTCAAGACCAGCCTGAGCAAGAGCGAGACCCCAGCTCTACTAAAAATAGAAAAAATTAGCCAGGTGTGGTGGCACATGCCTGTAATTCCAGCTACTGGGGAGGCTGAGGCAGGACGATCGCTTGAGCCCAGGAGTTTGAGGTTGCTTTGAGCTAGGCTGATGACGCGGCACTCTAGCCCAGGCAACAGAGTAAGACTCTGTCTCAAAAAAAAAAAAAATCCATATGGTATTACAAGGCATCCCAAATAGCCAAAACAGTCTTGAAAAAGAAGAACAAGGTTTGAGGACTCACACTTCCCAATTTCAAAACTTGCTATAAAGCTACATCAATTAAAATAGTGTGGCATTGGCATAAGGGTAAACATATAGATCAATGGAATAGGATTGAGAGTCCAGAACTAAACTTATACATTTATAATCAATTGATTTTTGACAAGAGTGAGGTGTCAAGACTATTCAATAAAGAAGAACCATCTCTTCAACAAATCATGCTGGACAACTGGATATCCACATGCAAATGTACAAAATTGGACCCCTATCTGACATCATCTACAAAAACTTACTCAAAATGATTCATAGACTTACATGTAAATGCTAAAACTATAAAACTCTCAGCAGAAAATATAAGGGCAAATCTTCATGACATTGGATTTGGAAATGGTTTCTTAATTATGATACCAAAAGCACGAATGATAAAAGAAAAAATAAATCAGACTTCATAAAAACTATAAATTTTTGTGCATCAAGGGACACTATCAAGAGATGAAAAGATAGCCCATGGAATGGGAGAAAATATTTGCAAATCATATGTCTGATAAAGAGTCTAGGATCAAGAATATATAAATAACACAAATCAACAACAAAAAGACAAACAACTGAATTAAAAAATGGGCAAAGGACTTGAATAGGCGTTTCTCCAAAGAAGATATACAAATGACCAAAAAGCACATGAAAAACTGCTCAATGTCATGAGTCACCAGGGAAGTGCAAATCAAAACTGCAGTGAGATACCACTTCACTCCCACTAGGATGGTCATTTAAAAAAATGGAAAATAACAAATATTGGCAAGAATGTGGAGAATTTGGAACCCTCATATATTGCTAGTGAGAATATAAAATGGTGTGACCACTGTGGAAAACAATTTGGTGGTTCCTCAATAAGTTAAACATAAAATTATCATATGACCTAGCAATTCCACTCCTAGGCATATAACTGAAAGAACTAAAAACAGATGTTCAAATAAAGACCTGTTCACAAATGTTTATGGAAGCACTATTCCCAGTAGCCAAAAGGTGGAGATAAACCAAATGTCCACCAACAGATGAATGGATAAACAAAATGTGGTATATCCGCAATGAAATATTATTCACCATAAAAAGGAATGAAGCAGGCCGGGTGCAGTGGCTCACTCCTGTAACCCTGGCATTCTGGGAGGCGGAGGCGACAGGATCGTTTGAGCTCAGGAATTCGAGACCAGCCTGAGCAAGAGTGAGACCCTGTCTCTACTAAAAATAGAAAAAATTAGCCTGGCGTGATGGTGGCGCCTATAGTCCCAGGTACTTGGGAGGCTGAGGCAGGAGGATGGCTTGAGTTCAGGAGTTTGAGGTTGCTGGGAGCTAGGCGGACGCCATGGCACTCTGGCCCAGGCGACAGAGTGAGATTGTCTCAAAAAAAAAAAAAAAGAAGTATTGACAAATACTACAACAGTGCTGAAACTTGAAAACATTATGCTAAGTGAAGGAAGTCAGATGTAAAAGGCCACGTAATTGTATGATTCTATTTATATGAAATGTCCAGAATAGGCAAATCCATAGAGACTGGAAAGCATAGTAACAGTTGCCAGGGGTTGAAGGGAGGGAAAATAGGGAGTGACTGCTTAATAGGTATGGGGTTTCTTTTAAAGGTGATGAAAATATTATGGAACTAGATAGAGGTTATGACTGTACAACATTGTGAATGCACTAAAAGCCACTGAATTACACACTTTAAAATTGTTAAAATGGAAAAATGTCTAAAGCAATTAAATATCTTTACCTTCTCTTCCAAACCACAAGAACTTTAACACTTTAATGCTGATCATCACCTCCTGGCTTTTTTGTTGTTTTTGTATATACTCAGGCTTTATTTTTATCACTAAGAGACATTAGAGAAATATGGAGAAAAAGAAGTTGTCGACATATGTTTCTGGGAGTGTCATTACCCTTTGATTAAATAGCTAAGGAAGAGGTTAGAAAATATTTATAGCCAGTTAGTAAACATTAAAGTTGAATTTATAATAGTCTGTATCTTGTCATTATAAAGTTGGGTTTCTATATAGCATGTTTACTAAAAAAATACAAAGCTTTTATATAACATTGAGGGATAGAGTTGTTTTAATATATATCTTCTGCAAGATCATTGACTTATAATTTTGAGATTATATTTGATAAAATGTTTGTGACAGAAAATTTTATTTTTTCACTTAAAGTTGCAAACTGTATTTGTCATTGGAGATTGGATTTGCTTACCAATCTTCCAATAGATAATTTGTTGTGATCTCAAGTGATCTTGTAAATAACTCAATCGGCATTATGTAGTGCTGTAGAATTTCTGGAGTTAGCAATGGTATGTTTTCCTGCTTGACTAAGTTTATGCCAGTAAACAATGTGCAATATCATTCTTTTACGTTATCCCTGCCAGGCTGTGTTTTGTTTTGGTCTTTTTTTAATTTTGCCTTGTACTAAGGGATTCTGTTTGATCTGAAGATTGAAATTTGTTTTTCTTATTATTTTTATTTCATTTCAAATAAGTTTTCTCCTATTGTTTTATTTTTTTCACACTCACTATGAACTTTCCTTCAGGAACTTTCCATTTAAAAAAAATTGTGGTAAAACACTTAGAATGAGATCTACTCTCTTGACAAAAATTATAAGTGCATAATATAATATTGTTATTAATAACTATAGGCATAATGTTGTACATTAGATCTGTAGAAATTATTCATCTTGCATAACTGAAACTTTATGCCCATTGAACAGTAACTCGCTATTTCTTTCTAAATCTTTCTCTCTATATATATTTAAGTTCTCCCAGATTAAGACTCCATTTCTTATTTCTTTTATTTTATTTTGCCTCTCATGAATTATATTATTTTTTATTCTGAGTTCAATTTAATCTGGTTTTCTAACTCACTAATTTAGTTTTCTGAAGTGTCTATTCTGCTATTCAGTGCCTCATTTGTTTTTAAAATATCATTGTTCACATTTTTCTTTCCAGTGTAAAAACACAATTCTTAAAGGCATTTGTTTGTATGTGTTGATGGTTTATTTGACTCATTACTGAGAAAACCAGCAGGAGGACAAAAGAGCTTGTTCCATGAGCATTTGAGAAATACAGATGTATGCAGTCAATGGGAAAATAATGCCAAAATAAGAAGATTAAGTTAAACATAAGAGTGGTTAATCTTTTACAGGAAATAAAATCATATCACCTTTGGCGTTAACTTCTCTACCAGGCTATAAAACAAAACAACTTATTGATTTCTGTAGGTTAGCTTCTAACCTTACAGAATTTTACAGGACTATAAGTCATTTGCACCTTCATCAGTTGTGGATTGTGACTATACTGTGACAGTTATGCTACAGTCCCCAAAGAGGTCAGATTAGGGTCAAGCGGGATTATTAAGAAATGTTCTAGCATAGAAAAAAAAAAAAGCAGCCATTCTCTCCCCTTTTTGTGTAGTCGTAGTCAAGGCAGATGGAAGGAGCAGTAAACCCTTCTCAGCCTTGTGGGGCGTGGGGCAAGGTAGGCGTTTCTCTTATGTAGTGGATATGGGGTGTTTTCTCTCTGTTTTCACCAGTTCAATTTTCTTTTGATTCCTTGATGTATATAAGTAGGACTCTAGTTTTCATTCATGTTACATTTTTGTTGTGTTGTTTCAGCAGTAAATTAGGGGAGGGAGAGAGTAAAATGAGTGCATGATTAGAATTAGAAAGTTTGTATCTCCTATTTCAGATGGCCATGTATTTTCCTCAGTTTTCCACTGAAATATTAAATATATGTCCTTTAGAAGCATATTATCATCATTACCTTTCTTGGACATTGCAACTTTCAAGAGGACATTGTCATTTTATTTCAAGGTTCCCAATAATTCCATAACCCTAATCTATATTTCATTGGTTAGAATTAAGACTAAATGGCTTTATTTCTATATCCTTCTGAGATTAAATTGAACTATTTTATGACCATTCACCCCTTTAAAATATGATTAAATCTATGGGTACTTTTGTCAGAAAAATGCATATATGCACTCATGTAGGTCTCTCTTCACTTCTTTTTGCCTAGTTACGTGGGAAGCAGCTGCAGAAAATGGGCAATTAAGTTAAATTGGATGCAACATGCCCAGGAAATGCAGGATTAATGACAATTAATTTGGGAGGCTTCCAATTAATTTTGGGGCAGTGTATAGTTTAAATACATAGAAAAATGATGGCACCATGGACAGTGTGGGGCAGGAAGTAACCTGAAGTTCAGGCACAAAAGTAGAAGGCAAGCCTGAGGAGGACACTGGCCTCGAGTTAGGGACTATCTGAAGCTGAGGAGACAGCGGCCAGGGGACCGTCAGTAGAGCTGCTATGCCTTGCAGCCCAGAACCTCCAGCCTCAGAGCAATCTGGTTCACCCAGCTCTGAGGGTGAATTCTAATGTAGCGAGTCAGTAGCGGTGGGTCTAGAGAGTTCACCACAGGTGTGAAGGAGTCTTGATTTCCCTGAAAAACCTGAAAGAGGAAAGATAGCATTTATTAGTTGTCTGACAGGAAAAACTAGAATTAACAGCACCTTGCTTGCCCACTTTGGAGGCCTTTGCTCTAGCTAGACCTTATATCTGGAATGTTCTCATCCACAAATGTCAGATAAACGGAGTGCTTTGATTTAGGTCACACATAGCATCTCTGTGTTGGACCATCTGGAGGCTGGAGTCAGGTGTGGAATTCAGTGTAGCCCAGTGGCTTTGGCAGGAGAGGGTGAAGAGGGGAGAAGGAAGAGGGAAGAGAGTCTAAGACTCAAGGCGCTTGCCACTCTGGGACTTTGAAGGCCTACAAGGACAGACAGACAGGATGATATCCTGAAGATCTCCTGAAGTAGTTTGTGTGAAAAGAGGCAACTTGTCACCATAATGGGAAAGAAGTGGTTAAACAGCAACAAAAAGGCTCCTGCTTCCTGGGACTATTGGGTGACATTTCCCGGCAATAATCTTGGCATCTATATCTCTGCAAAGTATGGTGTTGGTTTCACTTCAGATTCCAAGTGGGAAGAGACTTTTCCTGGCAAATGCACTGTGAAGTAACTTAATTTTCATTACTTTGGCTACATTTTCCCCTTAGGTTCCCAACCCTGGCTGCTTATTGGAATCACCTAGGGAGCTTTTCAAAAATAATTATGCCTGGACTAGCTCTTCCCCCAGAGATGTCGATTTAATTGGTCTGCTCCCACCCTGGCTCCCTTACACGGCAGCCAGAAAGATCTCAATATATAAGCCTGGTGATATCACACTCTCAATTAAAACCTTCCATGTAACTTAGAATAAAACCTGAATTCCTTATTCTGGTGTCCAAGCTCTGCCTGATATAGCCCTGGCCAAATTTCTGATCTCATCTCCCACTACATTCCCATTTCACTGCATTGCAGATAGACTGGTCTTTCAGTTCCTGGATAATGCCAACTCTTTTTACCGTGAGAGCCTTTGTATATGTGATTCCCTCTGCTTGAAAGGCTCTTAACCCTTCTATTTCTTCTTCTTTCATCCATCTTTTTTAACCTTTGGGTCCTAGTTTAAATGCTACATCTTTAGACAATTCTTCCTCATCTAAAATAGGACTCCTGTTTATTGTAAATCTCAACTCGATGTCTTCCTTTGTAGCATTCAATATCTTCTCATTTATCTGTTTGCATGTTTATTGGCTGTTTCATCTGTCTTCACTACTGAATATCAGTTCCATGAGGGCAGAGACCTTGGTCATTATTTTATCTTCAGACACAGAATATATAGCATCATGTGTATCATGGGAAACATACCATAAACACGTGTAGAAGGAAAAAGTTTGTGCATTTGATAAGACTTTTGAGAAACATTAAGATCTTTATTCTGAGATTCATTTACAAATGTTTATGGTATATTTGGAGGCTTGCACAACTTTTGTTAGACCTAATCCTTATTATTTCCCCTCAAGTTTTATTTTGAAAAGTTACCGACCCGGAGAAATAAAAACAATAATACAATGAACACCCTTAAATCCTTTATCTAGATTCACCAGTTGTTAACATGTTGAGATATTTCCTTTACCTCTCTTTCTCTCCTTCCCCATATACTTTTTTTCTGAACTATTTGAAAGGAAATTGTAAACATAATATTACCTAATATTCAAATTTTTTAAGTCATCATAATGATATCCTATATAGTTTTTCCAATCCAGAATCTAATAAAAGATCACACATTGCATTTACTTTTCATGTTTGAGTGTCCTTTAATCTAGAATAGACATCTAGTCTCCAGTCTCTTTTTGTCCTTCATGATAGAAACATTTTTCAGAAGTCCAGTACACTTGTGTTGTAGAATGTCCCACGTTCTAAATTTGAATGACTGTTTTCTCATTATTAGATTTTGGTTAAACATTTTTAGTAAGAATACAAAGTAGGAGATATGTCCTTCTCATTGCATTACATCAGGGGATTACATGATGCCAAATTGTTCCATTATTGATGATGCTAAGTCTGATCACATGATTAAGCTGGCGGTGACCCAATCTATTATAAGGGTAACCATTTCCCTTTCCTAACAAACAGTCTGTGGTGTGACACTTTGAGATTGTGTAAATATTCTGTTTCCCAACAAGCTTTCATCCAGTGAGTTTAGCATCCATTAAAGATCTCTACAAATATTCAATAGTATATTGGTGGTTGCAAATTGATTTTCCTGTGTTGTCATTTCTCCTACATTTATTAGCTGGAATTCTTCTGTGATGAAATGCTTCCCCTCTCCCTTTAACTTTTTATGGACTCCTGGATTATTTATTTATTATGTGTATTATAATTCATTACCATTGTTATTCTTTTTGATGCTCAAATTGTCTCAAATTTGGCCAATAGGAATCCCTTCAAGCAAGCTTCTGTGTTCTTTTCACATGACCCCATTAGTGTTTCAACTCTTCCTTCCATTCTGGCACATTGGATGTTCCAAGATCACCTGGCAGTTTCCTTGCTCTACCCTTGGAATCAGCCATTTCGTTAAGGAACCCAGATTCCTTTTACTAGGGAATGGTATTTAGAGACCAAGGTCTCTAAATGGGCATGGGGTGTGCTCATTGCTATTGCAATGTAATTATTTCTAGATCCTCTCAGTGGACGGTGTTAGGAAATATATTTTTTAAAATTCCTGAGTTCTTACTGACACTTATAGTGAAACTCTAACATTACTTGTATTCGTATTAGTTTTCTAATTAGTTTTTCTAATGAATTTTCTAATTTCTAACACTGTAATAGATTACACAAACTGGTCGCTTAAAAACAAAAGAAATTTATTCTCTTATCGTTCTAGAGGCTCAAAGTCTGGAGCCTGGAACACGAGTACAAGATACTGAGTCAAACACACTATCATATTTAAAGCTATTTGGCGTATGTCATGTCCACTCACATTCTATTGGTCAAAATGAGTCATATGGCCACTCCCAAAGTCAATGAGGTTTTCAAGGAAACAGAGAGTAAAAAACCAAGCAAAATAGTACCATCTGCCTCATATGCCATTTTCTGTTCATTTAGAAATTCCTTATATTCTCTTGTTCCAGCAATGAGAGGCGATTTAAGGCAGAGGTGAGAGGTCTGGGCGGCTTACTAAATTTCTTGGCTCAGGAGCGCCCTCTACTATTGACAAAGTGAAGTGCAATTTATTTAATGGCACCAGAAGAAGTTTGTGGGTCTTGTGATTTCGTGCTTCTTTTTTTTATAGGATACTAATTTCCGACATTTGCTTTCTTCTTTCATTCATCACCGCTAGTTCTTTTTTTACCATCTATTTTTTTCCAAAATCAAAATAGCTTTTTTTATGATTATGAAAGTAATACTTATTGCAAAGAAATTAAGACAGCATTATCTCTAGTTCTATGGACTTTCAATCCCTTTCCTTTCAGTTCCCCAGAAGCCACTGCAGGTCTCAGAAATTAGTATTTAATCACTTGAAGGGGGAACTTTCTCTTTCCGGAAGTGATTTTATCTGTGTTCTATCACCACTAGGTCTCACACTGACTTTCCTAATTTTTGCACAGTCTCTCCTGGACTTTCTCCAGAGTGAGCTCTGAAGCTGGGTTGGCTAGCTTTGCTTTGGATGTTTATTTCCTATTTGGAACTAGAAACTTACAGTATTCTTTGCCTTCTAGTTATTTTGTAGGTGGGTTATTTTATTCACAATTTTAAATTTTATATGTGTGTGTGTGTGTGTGGTTTTTGAAGATTGTGGAAAGATTTAGGTAGCTGCCATTATCTGACAGGAATATGCAATTTAGGACTTGGAAATTTTGTTTTTTGAGACAGAGTCTCACTCTGTTACCCAGGATGGAGTTCAGTGGTGTCATCCTGGCTCGCAGCAACCTCAAACTCCTGGGCTCAAGTGATCCTCCTGCCTCAGCTTCCTGAGTAGCTGGGACTACAGGCGTGCACCACCACGCCTGGCTAATTTTTCTATTTTTTGTAGAGATGGGGGTCTCTTGCTCGGGCTGGTCTTGAACTCCTGACCTCAAGCAATCCGCCCACCTTGGACTCCCGGAGTGATAGGATTACAGGTATGAGCCACCATGCCTGGCCTGTACTTGGAATTTTTTTTTTTTTTTGCCCCCACCTCCCTCCCTAAGTCCGAGTTTAAATATGTCCATCATTTGGGTGGTGCACATTGCACTCTTTGTGCATGCATATACCCCTCCTCTCCTCCCTCCTCCCCCTCTACAATAATTAATAACACAAATCCAATTTAGAGAAGAGAAAAGACACAGGATACAACCTGATGGATTATGCTTTATTTGCATGGAAGTTAAAATTGCTTTATTTCCCAAAGCCTGTACTTTGGCCCCCAGAGCTAAAGTTTGTGAGTTCTTAGCCCCCGCAGATAGATTAGGAGTTTGGATGGTTTAATTTTACAAATCGTGGCTACTGTTTACCAAATGCTGATTTGACCTGATTTAGTTCTTAGATGGTATCAATAATTTCAAGTTTTGAAGAAATGTTGCTGTTATACTTACACATCACAACTCCATTTTCCCATTTGTAGTAATAAAAATAAATAAATAAATAAACTCACCAGAAATAGTTTTTGATAAGAATGAGATGACCACAATGGATTGGATATGCAAATAAACTTAGTTTTAACTAGTTTTAGTATAAGCCTAGTTTGTAGCCTTAGTCAGAATAAATACGTGGTTTCCATTAAATTTCTGAAATGTTAAAACTAGCTCACAGACCTTCTTTTTAACATTTTGACACCTAGGAACAAATTTTTTTCTTTTTTTTCTAAGATGGAATCATGCTCTGTTGCCAGGGCTACAGTGCCGTGGCATCAGCCTAGCTCACAGCAATCTCCAACTCCTGGGCTCAAGGGATTCTCCTGCCTCAGCCTCCTGAGTAGCTAGGACAACACGAGTGTGCCACTATGCCTGGCTAATTTTTTCTATTTTTAGTAAACACTGGGTCTCGCTCCTGCTCAGGCTGGTCTCAAACTCCTGACCTCAAGCTATCCTCCAGCCTCTGCCTCCCAGAATGTTAGGATTACAGGCATGAGCCACCATATCTGGCCAATAGCCAGAACTGCCTAGGAACAATCTTAAAAGGACAACCAAAAACCATATCCAAAACAAAAACAAAAACAAAAACAAAACCTAGGTCAAGAAGGTAGACAAGTGCCTCTCAAGTTGTAAATCAGATATTTTTGCCTGCACCACATATTATCCCACCAGAAGAGCAACTACATTAAAACTTCAGGATGACAAGGCCTGCTTTCTCATCATGAAACTATCTCTGGTGTTCTGGTCAGGTAATGACGATAGTCAAGGCAACTAGTGGTCCAAGGAGCAGAGGCATTTTTCATGTGAAGTCCAAATACCCTGGTAAGGCACCCAGACCACAAGCCAGTCCTATCAGCATGATTCTCCTAAATGACAGCTTATGGAGCCAAGGAAAGGTCAACTCACCCAGGAGAAACTCTGCCTTTTCTGAACTGTCTTGAGATCAGAGACCAAGTTCACTTGGGTTGGCAGACATTGGTACAGAAGTTAGCATAGAACAGGTGCTCAGTAAGGTTTGGTGAAAAACAGAGGAAAGGAAGGAAGGAAGGAAACAGGGAGGAAGGGAGGCAGGGAGCCCTGAGCAATGCCTGGAGGAGACCAGTTAAGATGAGCTCAGGGGAAAGGAAGAGTCCTGAGCTCCTCCCAGAGATGCCAGGTTCTCACGATCTTTGAGAGTCTTTTTCTTATCCCCCGCAGTACACAGGCATTTTGGCCTGCCCAGCCAGATACGAAATTGAGGATCTGCCTTCGAAGATGAAAGCTAGACAAATAAGAAAAGGGAAAGCATATAGAATCCACAGTAAGACGTTGTGATAAGACATATGCAGGCCGGGCGTGGTGGCTCTCGCCTATAATCCTAGCACTCTGGGAGGCCGAGGCAGGTGGATTGCTCAAGGTCAGAAGTTCAAGATCAGCCTGAGCGGGCCGGGCGCGGTGGCTCACGCCTGTAATCCTAGTTCTCTGGGAGGCCGAGGTGGGCGGATCATTCTGAGCTCAGGAGTTTGAGACCAGCCTGAGCAAGAGTGAGACCCCACCTCTACCAAAAATACAAAGAAATTAATTGGACAGCTAAAAATATATATAGAAGAAATTAGCCGGGCATGGTGGCGCATGCCTGTAGTCCCAGCTACTCGGAAGGCTGAGACAGTAGGATTGCTTGAGACCAGGAGTTTGAGGTTGCTGTGAGCTAGGCTGATGCCACGGCACTCACCCCAGGCAAGAGAGTGAGACACTGTCTCAAAAAAAAAAAAAAAAAAATATCAGCCTGAGCAAGAGCGACACTCCATCTCTGCTAAAAATAGAAAGAAATTAGCTGGACAACTAAAAATATATGGAAAAAATCAGCCGGGCAGGGTGGTGCATGCCTCTAGTCCCAGCTACTCGGGAGGCTGAGGCAGGAGGACCTTGAGCCCAGGAGTTTGAGGTTACTGTGAGCTAGCCTGATGCCATAGCACTCTAGCCCGAGCAACACAGAGAGATTCTGTCTCAAAAAAAAAAAAAAAAACTTATTATTACGGTAGTTTTTTTACATTTGTTTTTATTTGTATTCTGACTCCCCTAATTTAATGTAAACTCCAGGAAGGCAGGTCTTGTTTTTTTCTGAAGTAGCCCTAATCCTTAGAACATTTGTTGAGTAAATAACTAAACATAGTCTCCTCATGTGTTCATCTTTCCCTGATCAGCAGCCTAGAAAGATACACTTGACAGGTGTCTTGCCTGGGACATTTGAAAAGCCCAATATCCTCAAAGTTTCATGGGCAGACAAAAATTCTGTTTTTTGCATATGTGTATGTATGTATGCATTTGTTTGTGGATGCATATGTACATACATACACAACTTGGTATTTCTAGATAAGAATTAATACACCTGATTATTAAAAGGACAAAGCTAATGCCAGGTGAGGTGGCTCACACCTGAATTCCTAGCACTTTGGAAGGCCAAGGTGGAGGATTGCTTGAGGCCAGGAATTCAAGACCAGCCTGAGCAAGAATGAGACCCTGTCTCTACTAAAAATAGAAAAAATTAGCTGGGTGTGGTGGCACGCACATGTAGTCCCAGCTACTCGGGAGGCTGAGGCAGGAGGATCACTTGAACCCAGGAGTTTGAGGTTGCTGTGAGCTAGGCTGACCCCATGGCACTCTAACCGGGGCAATAGAGTGAGAGTTTGTCTCAATAAAAAAAAATAGACAAAGTTCAAAATAAATGAAAAAATGGACAAACATAAATGCAATACAGAGTCATCATGTAGGCATGTAAATGCTATGGTTATCTAGAAACTGAATGTCCACTGTATTGACAAGTGTCAACACTAGATGCAGATTGATGACAAAACCTGACACATCACTTGAATAAATAAAACAGGGTTATTTATTCAAAGAGCACAGGATACAGTCAGCTCAGTCAGAGAAATGAACAAATTTTCCAATTCAGACAGAAGTACAAACCTGTTCACCAGGAGGGTGTATTACTACTGAAAACTCCTAAGTAATTATGTGAGGATACTCTATACAAATAGTCTCTCTTGATCCAGCCTATCTATATGCATAAACGAATGCGAATCTACCTAGAGCCCCTCCTTGGGTGGAGGTACCTCGTGGATATAAGGGTTATACAATGCACAATACTGCTGCAGTGTACAGTTTATTTCTCTAAAACATCTCTCTCAGACTCTCCAGGCTAGTATCCTGGTCTGAGAACATTCCTGAACCCAGTATTGTGGAACTATAACAGGGATAGCTTTCCCAGATCCGTGGGAGACCTGCTAATAAACCCTTAGACTAACCATAGGGCTTATTCTGAAGTGAAGAGTCAGTAGGTAGGAAATAGTTAAGAAGCTGGACAGCCATAAAGAATGGCAGATTGGCAGAAAGTATCCAAAATTACTCTCGCCATAATTCCATGGTTTTTTTTTTTATAAATACTAATGATTCCTATCCATTTGTGAGGGGAAGTGGTAGTTGGTAGAATAAGCATTCAAGAAAACATAAAGACCATTACATGCCTAAAAAATTTCAGACATACTCACAATTTTGCATTTCAGAGGTGTCACGGGTTTTATAACAGCTTATCTATGAGATCCGGAGTGAGAACTGTCCCACCTCCAAAACAGCCATATGAAAACAACCACTGTGCCAAATATCAACTTTATCTTCTGACTGCAATTAAATAAGTTTCATACTTTGACAGAGTTGGTGAGATAGTAACAATGTTGGTAGCTATGTATTATTATTTTGGGGAGCAGTGAAGATTAATATAGTGAGCTGAAATTGACCTTAGACAATCTCTGATGGGTGAAAGAAATCAAAATATTTTACCCCAAAATATATTTCTACGACATATTTTGAGATGGCTGTCAGAGAGCCGGCAAGCAGAAGTAGCCCTGGTAAAACTATCCTATGTGGGGGAAATTTACATCTGCAGAGAATCAGCATTGATACAGCCAGGGCTTCCCTTGTCTGGATCTAGGAAAGACTGAGAGTCTGATACCTTAAAGACCTGAAAGAAACATTTACCATCTATCCTCTCTGAGGACTGTTGCCTCTGAGGTTCCATCTGTATAAGAAGAGCACCTTTGCTAGCCAATCCTCCTCTTCTCTCCCTCCCATAACCTGTCTTGCCACAAGGACCTAATTTATCACTGTAATCTATTTTGGGCCTCTGAGCCCCCATTCTTTCTGTAACCTCAAGATGACATATAAGCTTCTGAACTTCATTGAAGGATTGCACAATCATTCTGTGGTTCTCCCCATGTACTCGTTAATAAATTTTGTACAGTTCTCCTCCAACTGATTTGCTTTTTGTGAGGTGATTTTTCAGTGAACCTGTTAGGTAGTTACCAAGGGATTCTGGGTCTCCTAAGGACGAAAGTGGGTGCTTTGCCTTGGTGCAATTGCCTCACCTGAGAAGAAGGACAAGAGTGAGCCCCAGGCCCGCATCTTGGTCCTGCCCCACTTTGATTTTACCTTGAGCTACTGCCATACCTAGGGGAGGAGGGAACACCCTACAAATCTGTCAATCAGAACTCAGTGCACCAGCTGCAAAAGAATACAGAGGACTCTCTAGCCCACAGGCCAAGCAACACAGGTATCATAGAGTCCGGAAGTGACCTAGAACACCCCACATTCTCAGGTCATGCAACTTCCAACTGTCCAATCAAAGTGGTTCCATGCTGATGTCTGAGCCACAGAGAGGTCCCAATCTGGACTCCATAAAGCAAGATTGGCCATAACCAGACCCTTCCTTTGCTTTCCCTTTGATGACAATGGGTCTGGTCATCTGTGGTGTATGTATGACGCTCTATAAATCTATACATTGCTCTTGCTCTATAGTCTTATCTTTCTCTCCTCAATAAACCTCATTCTCGTGCTTGCCTTACTTTGGCATGTCTGGTCATTCTTCGGCCATAAGCGCTCTAAGAATCGACATTTCAGACTGAAAGCTGACAAACCTCCTAAGGTTCCCTACATGGATAAAAAGAACACTTGATAGAACTAGATCAGGTCAGGCTACACACAGAGTAGTACTATATTCTATGAATCTTTTATTAAAAATTGTAGCAGAAACTCAAGTACAAACAATTCAAAATAAAATAGGAAAAGAAAAAACCAGGCCCGGCACGGTGGCTCACGCCTGTAATCCTAGCACTCTGGGAGGCCGAGGTCGGTGGATCGTTCAAGGTCAGGAGTTCAAGACCAACCTGAGCAAGAGTGAGACCCTGTCTCTACTAAAAATAGAAAGAAATTAGCTGGACAACTAAAAATATATAGAAAAAATTAGCCAGGCATGGTGGCGTGTGCCTCTGTAGTCCCAGCTACTCGGGAGGCTGAGGCAGGATTGCTTGAGCCCAGGAATTTGAGGTTGCTGTGAGCTAGTCTGATGCCAGGGCAGTCACTCTAGCCCCGGCAACAGAGTGAGACTCTGTCTCAAAAAAAAAAAAAAAAAAAAGAACAAAGAAAAAAACCAAAGCCAAAATCAAATACGTAACAAATGAAATGACATTTAAAAATATGGATAACAGAGAGAAAAGAAAGAACAAGGAAAAAAAGAGAGATTGGCAAGTTAGATAAAGCAAAAGCTTCCTAGAATGAACACAGAAAGGAAACGAAAGTGAAAGCCCAATGGAGTAGAGGTTCTGTGACCTGAGAACAAGAGAACAAAGGCAGATTAATCCCAAAAGTATCAAATCTTATTAAGACCAAAACTAAAAATCAGGGAAAAAGATTAAAGACAGGAAAATTTCATTTTTGTTAAAAATTTAAATTTATAATAACAGAAAAACCAGGCAGATAGCCAGCGTTTGTTTAATGGTGTTCCTTAGCAATAAAATGTTATTATGAAATACAGAGATCTATTTCACAAGAGAAAAAGGCAAAACAAATCTAAGCCAAATCAAATTTAGACAGAAGACATAGCACAAAATGAACAGCTTTCTTTGCTGCACCTTCTTGCTTTAAAGGGGCAGCAGGTAGCATTATCTCTTTGTGTCTATTCCTATCAGTAATCAACAAACTGGGAAGTGGCTAAAAAAAAAAAAAAATTAAGACCATATTCTTCCTTTGCTTCTAAAAAAATTGAGGTGACAGACATGTATCCTTGTCAATGAAGAAAATCAAAATATTTCACCCCAAAATATGCTTCTTTTACATATTTTGAGATAGCTGTTCAGAGACCCTGCAAAGAGAAATAGTCCAGCAAAGCTATCTATTGTGGAGGAGATTTGCATAATGTGCATTGATGCAGCCAGGTTTTCTCCAAGGCCTTCCTTTGTCTGGATCTAGGAAAGATTTAAGTCTGATGCCCTTAAAGGTCTACAAGAAATGTTTACCATCTACTCTCTCTGAGAATTGCCACTTGTGAGATTTCATCTGCATAACAAGACTACCTTTGCTAGCCAAGCCTCCTCTTCTCCAGCTTCCATAACCATTTTGCCAGGATCCAAGCCCCCATTCTTTCTGTAGCTTCAAGATGGTCTATAAGCTTCTAAGTCCCATTAGGAGTTTGGGAGTAATCACTCTCTGCTTACCCCCTGTGTGCGTGTTAATAAATTTGAATGCCTTTTCTCCAATTAATCTGCCTTTTGTCAGTTGATTTTTCAGCAAAACTTCAGAGAGAGAAGGGAAAGTTTTCTCTTGATCTCTACAGCAGCAATGACCTGAATTATCAAGAAAGCACAATTACTTACTGATATGAAAAGATCAACAAGATATAAGTTAAAATAAAATAGCAAGATGCAGAACAGTATATATAAAACATGCTAACTTTCATTTATAATAAGAGAAGAAAAAAACAGAAGTTGTATTTGTGTATATTTGTACAAATCTTGGAAGAATGCCAAAGAAACTAATAAAAGTGGTTACCAGTGGGGTGGAGAAGGAAGGGCATATGGGACACAGGATGGAGGTGAGACTTTTCACTGTATACATTTTATGTTGCTTAATTTTTTTGTTTGAGACAGTCTCACTCTGTTGCCCGAGCTAGGGCTAGAGTGCTGTGGCATCAGCCTAGCTCACAGCAACCTCAAACTCCTCAGCTCAAATGATCCTTCTGCCTCGGCTTCCCAAGAAGCTGGGACTACAGGCATGCGCCACCATGTTCAGGTAACTTTTTCTATATATTTTTAGTTGTTCAGCCAATTTCTTTCTATTTTTAGTAGAGACGGGAGGCGGGGATCTCGCTCTTGCTCAGGCTGGTCTTGAACTCCTGAGCTCAAACAATCCTCCCACCTGAGCCTCCCAGAGTGGTAGAATTGTAGGCATGAACCACCACGCCCAGCACCATTGTCTTTTCTATCCAGTAAATTAAAATT
>CAUYSK010072126.1:0-12247 GCA_963575035.1 Avahi laniger | reverse complement strand
CACCACCGTGCCGGCTGATTTTTCTATTTTTAGTTGTTTGGCTAATTTCTTTCTATTTATAGTAGAAACGGGGTCTCGCTCTTGCTCAAGCTGGTCTCGAACTTCTGAGCTCAAGCAATCCTTGGCCTCCCAGAGTGCTAGGATTACAGGTGTGAGCCACTGTGCCCATCCGTTATCAACAATTTGAATTTGATGTGTCTAGGCATAGTATTTTTAATATTTATGCTGTTTGGGGATTTGAACTTCTTGGATTTATAAATTTATATCTTTACTAAATTTGAGAAAAGTTTAGATTTTATTTTTTTGAATATACATATATATTTACTCATATTTTATCTCTCATCTCCTTCTGTGACTTCACTTATCATTTTGACATTGTCCCATAGAATCTTGAGGCTCTTTCTTTAAATAATTTTTTCTCTCTATCAAACTGGATAATTTTTTGGATTTATTATCATGTATACAGATTTTTATCTCTATCGTCCCCATTACGCTTTAAAACTCTTTCAGTGAATTTTAGAATTTCATCCATTGTATGTTTTTGAGTTCTAAAATTTTCATTTGCTTTTATTATGCTTCCTATGCTCTACTATTTTCCATCTATTATTTCATCATATGAATATTTTTCTATACATCATAATTATAATAGTTAAGCATAACTATAAAGGTTACTTTAAATATTTGTGTAAAAATCTAACATATGAGTTTTTTCAGGATTGGGCTCTGTTGATGTCTTTCTTTGAGACATGATCACATTTTTCTGGTTCTCTACATGTTGAGTAATTTTGGATCATATCTTGGACATTGTAAATATTACACTGGTGTGACTCTGCAATCAGTATAAAGAGCGTTCTAAAGAATGCTGACATTTACTAATCAGAGTATACCTGTGAAGAATTACCAGAAAAGATTAGAGGAAACTGTGCCTGATGCCCATGCAAGGCTTGGAATAGTGTTTTTCCTATCAGCCAGAGTGGAAAGCCTCATAATTCATGGACAATGAAGAAAGTACCTAAAAGCATCTTGCTTCATTAATGGGAAATAATTAGCCCTAGACTGAAAATTGTTATGGACTCATTTATCAAATCTTAAAGACAAAGTGTATAAAGATCAAATTGTTTCCAAGTTACTTAACTGTGTCCTAAGGAAAAATATTTATAGGAATACAACATATCTAGTTTGAGAAGGTAAAATTATAATGTCTGGCATCTAACTGAATATTACCAGGCATACAAAGAAGCAGAAAAATGTGACTTATAATGAGGAGAAAAACCAAACAATTAAAACCATCCTGGAATTGACACAGATGTTAGAATTAACTGAAAAAAACATTTAAAATGGTTTTTATAACTGTATACCATATGTTCAAAAATTGAAGTAGAGACATGGAATATATGAAAAAGATTGAAATAAAACTTCTAGAAATGACAAGCACAATGCCTGAGATAAAAAAAAAATATATGAAAACCTAAAAAAAAAAAAAAAGAAATCAAGAAAATGGTATCATTTACAATAGCTGCCAAAAAACAAAAAGAACCTTAGGAATAAATGTAACCAAGAAGGTGAAATACCTGTACACAGAAAACCAGAAAACACTGTTGAAAGAAATTGAAGAAGACACAAATAAGTAGAAAGATATCTTGTACTCACAGATTGGAAGAATTAATATTGTTAAATGTCCATACTACCCAAAGTGATCTACAGATTCAATACAGTCTCTATCAAAATACAAATGACATTCTTCACAGAAATTTAAAAAAATCCTAAAATTTGTATGAAATCACAAAAGACCCCAAATAGCCAGAGCAATTCTGAACAGAAAGAACAAAGCTAGGTGCATAATAGTAGCTGATTTTAACATATACTACAAAGATGGAGTTATCAAAATTGCATGCTACTGGCATAAAAACAGACTTATAGTACATTGGAACAGAATAGAGAGCCCAGAAATAAATCCACACACTTAACTGATTTTCAATAAATGTGCCAAGAGCACACAATGGGGAGAGGATAGTGTCTTCAGTAAACGGTGTTGGGAAAACTGGATATTGACATGAAGAAGAATAAAATTAGATTCTTATCTCACATCATATACAAAAATCAATACAAAATGCATTAAAGACTTAAATGTAAGACCTGAAGCTGTAAAACTACTAGAAGAAAATATAGGGAAAAATCTCCATGACATTGATCTGGGCAATGATATTTTGACTCTAAGGATAGGCCACAATAGAAAAAAATAGACAAATGAGATTACATCAAACTAAAAGCTTCTGTACAGCAAAGAAAACAATCGACAGAGTGAAGAGACAACCTACAGAATGAGAGAAAATATTTGCAAACCATACATGTGGTAAGGGGTTGATATCCAAAATATCTAAGAAATTTAATAGAAAAACAAATAACTTGATCAAAAACTAGGAAAAGGACCTGAATAGGCATTTCTTAAAAGAAGACATACAAATGGCCAATAAATATATAAAAATGCTCAATATCACTAATCATCAGAGAAGTGCAAATTAAAACAACAATGTGATATCATCTCACGCCTGTTAGAATGTCTATTATCAAAAAGATGAAAGATAATAAGCATTTGAGAGGATGTTAAGAATGGGAACCCTTTCATGCTGTTGGTGGGAATGTAAATTAGCAGAGCCACAAAGGAAAACAATATGGAGATTCTTCAAAAAATTAACAATAAAACTACCATATGATTCAGCAATCCCACAACTGAGTATATATCTAAAGGAAATGAAATCAGTACTTTGAAGAGATATCTGAATTCCCATGTTCATTGCAGCATTATTCACACAGGCAAGATACGGAATCAACCTAAGTGAACAAAAGATGAATGTATAAAGAAAATGTGGCATGTATACACAATGGAATACTATCATGTCCTAAAAAACAAGAAAATTCTGTCACTTGCGACGATATGGATGAACCTTATGTCATGGATGAAGGACATTATGTTACATGAAATAAACCAGAGGCAAAAAGACAAATACAACATGATTTCATTACATGTGGATTTTAAAAAGTTGAAATCATAAAACTAGGAAGTAAACTGGTGATTACTAGGAAATAGGAGTTGGAAGTGAGGATGGAGAAGATGTTAGTCAAAGGATAGAAAATTTCAGTTAGGGGGAGTAATTTAAAGAGATTTATTGTAGAATATGGTGACTATAGTTAATAACAGTGTATTGTATTCTTAAAAGTCACTAAGAGAGTAGATTTTAAGTGTTCTTATCACAAAAAAATAAGTATGTGAGTTAATACGTATGTTAATTAGCTCAATTTAACCATTCTACAATGTATACATATTTCAAAACATTATGTTGTACATAATAAATATATACAATTTTTTATTCATTAACTTAATAAACAAATAAATTAGGAAAACAATATGGAACAGAAGATTCCATATTGTCTTGTGTTACAGAAGAAAAGATTAGTGAATTTGAGGACATAACAATAGAAACTACCCAAAATGAAACACAGAGGAAAACGGATATGCCTGGGAGCTCTAAGCTTCTGTGTCCTCTCAGGTATTCTGCCCTATAAACTCTATCCTCCTATGTCTCCCCAGATTCTCAGCTCCACTTCCTCATCTCACAGAGTCCTCCAGGCCCCTCCCTATTTACCCTTCTTGTGCCAAGGTCTAGAAATTCTCCTTAAGCAAAAATCTGGGGCAATCATGGTGAATGCTTTGTTTATTTTCCATCTCTCAGAGATCACTGCTCTCTGTTGCCTGATATCGTATGTCTTGACAATCATTGTTGCATACCATTTGTGTAGTTTTCTGATTGTTTCAGGCGACAGGTTAAATCTGGTCCCTGTTATCACATCTTAGCCAGAATTGGAAGTAAACTCCGTGGCATTTTAAATTTCTTTTTGCTGTTCAAATGTCTGTGAGTTTAGTGAGTCAAGTGTAGTATTTCCTAAATATTAATACTACAATAGTGATGTTAACCCCTTGATACATAGCACATTCTCAAATATCAGAATTTTGGCAAATAAACTGAGAGCCTTTTTTGACTTAACTTCCGGATACAACTGATACCTTTACGGAAAAATTGTGGGATTGTACGTGTACACCAAATTGTTGTAACCCGGGGATTCCCAGGGATATGACTGTGGCCTAGGCAGACATCTTCAACAGTAAAGGCAGTGTCACAGTCGTACGCAAGGACATGTGCATGAGACTGAGTTTTGAAAAGTGAAATCATGTGTCAGGGACAGAAAAAATGGTAACAAATATTAAGACTGGATCTTATTCTCTGGTTCACTCTCTCCAGAATTTATAAGCAGGGATGGCAATTGAATTAGCATTCTCTCAAATGAGAGAGAAGTTATTTTCTATTATTTTAAAAGATGTTTTCATTACTTTTAAAAAATGAAAGATTGACGAAAACTCTAGTGAAGTATGTAATAATGTGTACATATTATCATATATTTTGTGCAGTTTTGTAGATTTACTAACAAAATGAACTTAAGCCTAAAAACAGTGGATTTCCTTGAGAAAAATTTGCTATATTCTATTGTAATAATCTTCTTCAGATTTGTGCTAAGTGGACTAATTCAGGTTGCAAAGACAGAAACCTATTCATGCTGTCCAAAATATTTAATATTTAAATACATTATATATGAAGAGTTAAAGAAGGAAAGGGAGGACTTTAAAAGGTGGTCTCCAGCAAAAGAGTAGCTGTCACTTTTTGGGTAAGTTGATCCATGCTCTATTGCTCTACTGACCCCTTTTTTTGTATTGTATCTAATTTAAACACTGTTGTCATCATCCTAGGACTGACCAGGGTTACTGCTCAGGCTGTTCTTGCTGTTGGCTTGCCAATGGACAGCTACTATTGACACAGGCACCAACTGTAGTCTATTCAGCTGAGATCATAGGTCGGGGTGTGGAATCTCAAGTTACAAAGCATGGTCACCTAAAAAAAGGAACTAAGTGTGACTGATTTTCTTAGATGCAAGTGAGGGCCTGGCAGGTATTTAATCTTTATTAAATATGAAAGTACAGTTGCCTACCTTCATTGCTGGTTAAGTAAAAGAAGGAAAATTAATAAAACTTTTGAGGTTCATGTATATTTGGGGTTTAATATTTTATAAGGCAGTATGATCTATGAGATCATCTATCTGTTTGAATCCTGACTCTGCAGTTTATTATTAATAGCTTGTATGACTTTGGTCAAATTATTTTACCTCTTTGTTTATGAAACAAGTCTAACACTATCTATCTTAGATAGCTGCCGTGAGAATTAAATAAGTTAATAGCTAAAGCACTTAGAAGAATGATTAGTTCATGGTTAGCATTTAATAAGTATTAGCTATTATTGTCATTGTTACATTATTATATCAGATAAGCTTGGGAAATGTATTTTAAATTTCCTTACAACCAATTCATAATTGATGATTTTCTACAAGTTGCAAAGTTCATACAAATAAATTTCTATATTTAATGTATATATATATTTCACACATAGATTTTAGTATTTATTTCTACATCTATACCTGTATCTATTTATTTATTTATATTTTCCTTTCCCCAGAATTGTTTTGAAGGTCTTTAAAAGAAGGAAGAGACTATGTTTTACAAATGTATTTGCAGTATGCATAACTAACATAATGTTTAAAATGTAGTAGGAGCTGAATACATAGTTGTTGAATGAAACAGAGTTCATTTGAAAAGGATAAGAAAGAATGTTTTGAGTCATTTTCCCCTGGTATAGAGGCAGCTATGCCATGGTACATAGAATATGAACTTGGAAACAGAAGTTCTATTTTGAGCCTTTTGTTTATTATCATCTTCATATTATTGAGCCCATTATTTAATTGTTCTGAGCTCCAGTTTCCTCATCTTTACAGTAGGAAATTAATACTGTATAGAATTTTAAAAAAGATTGAAAGTAATCAGTATATGAGTATAGTGCTACCTATACATTAGTTATTTTTATTGTTACCAGCTATTATCCTTTCTTTTGAATTCTTATTTTCTGGGAGATATAGGGAAATGTTCTGAGTTTTTAAATATTTGTTAAATTTCCAGGCCCAGATAACCCCTCAGTCAGATTACGTTCTTCTCTTCTGTTGCCTGCTTGAGTCCAGGACCTGGGCTTAACCCATCAAACATGAGTCAGTGCAGATGAGATCAGCCATTTCTAGATCTCACATTTCTACCCTTACTTCATTTTATATCTTCCTCTTTGAAAACAACACAAACCCCAAGGGATATGATCAATAATTCTGCCATCATTCCCTTATGTAGATCCTGCTTTATTCTTCCACAGTCATTGTTTGTCCAGACAAACCTCATTTCATTTCAATCTGGATACTGCATGTGAAATGAAAGATACATGAGTGACATCTGGCCTCATTACAGAGAGAACAAACTATGTCTAGCCAGCTACAAATGCCACACAAAAGAACAGGATCTTTCTCAGGCAATGCTTTCTTTTGTCATTCTGTAATGTGGTTTTTATTGCACATTATTTTTCTCGGTTGTAATTCATTTGAACCTTTCATACTATGAAAAGATCAACTGTCGTGATACATTTTTTTAAACACTGCAGTGTGAGGCAAAAACTCAGGAATGCCACACTTCAGCATTGAAACTTGGAACAAAGAAAATAAAAGAAACCATTATATTTTACTCTTCTTTTAGATCGTAAATTACTTCTTTGTTTCAGAACACAGTGCTTTTTCATGATTCACTTTGAAACTGATTCAGTTAATTGTTGGTACCCTGACATTACTCGATATATTTTCTATGCATGCATTTAAAAATATTGTCAACTTGCCTGCACAGTGATCTGGAAGCTTGCAGGGCAAATGGAAGGGTTGGCCGTGAATAGCTACTTAGGCAGTGGACATAATGAATTCCTAATAGCAGTGGTTTTGACTAAGAATGCCTTCTTGAGTAACTTGAGAGGCTGCTTGCAACTCCTATATCTATGTGCACACTGAGTTGATGGCCACCAGAGGGCCCATCCAGAAGGACCAAGAACTTTCCTGGAAGCTCAGGGGAAATGGTTTTCTGGATCTTTCTTTATTTTGGGAAATAACTCAGTTTAGAGCTCTTCAGTATGGCTCATACTAATTAGAGTCGAGGAGTGGAATCATATCCTAGATACAAGACAAGTGCATCAATGACTGTTATCCCCTGATTAATCTTTAGAATTAAATTAATAATTTATTTGGCATTATATAGACACAGCAATAAATTGTATGTTCCTATCCTATCAGGGCCAGCATTAAGCAACGCTTTGCACTCTTAAGTTTTTAATAAATGAATTTTTTAAAAAAGATAGTAAGTTCTAGATGACTTCTTAGACTTCATTTTGAGACAGTAAATCTGCTGTGAGGTTATATAAAATTTCAGTAAGTTTTCCCTGGATTTCATCAACAATTATCCCAAGGGTATAAGATTCACTCTCTGTGAGCTTAAATACTGAAATTGGATTTTTAAGTTGGAATATGGTCAATGAAGAAAGGGCTAATCACTCTTATTAATATTTTTTCAAGTGACAAGTTAAAGAAAACACTTTTTAAGAAATTATACCAAGATATCCTAAGGTTATTCATCTAAGATATTTTATAAACTTCATAGAAACATAACTCTTTCCTTTGATAAGGAGATCATAGAGAAAATGTCCTAATTTCCATATGTTTTTGGGAAATCATTTTTTATATGTACATATATATATATATTGCTTATGGCAACTAATTTGAGAATTTTAATAAAAACCCAAATAAACTCAACTTTTCAATGATCTGACCTGCCAAAAGGGGATTTAAGTGGCTATTTCAGTGATTAATTTAAGTGTCATTTGGAGGAGGACATTTAACTTTGATTGCTTCTGGATTAAATCTAAACTACCTGATCAGGTTATATGACTTTCTGCCTTTTAGACCTCCTCACTTGCTATCTCTATTATTAAACACCCAAGTCAGAATGCCCTGTCAGCTCATAATGGCAAGGTAAGGCGTCATCAGGGGTGCTATCTTCTGAACTATTTGTTCTTTTGCAAATGAAACCTTGAACTTTAAAAATTGGCTTTGTAAAAGACATTTAGTGTTTTTTTTAATGTACTTTAAGACAGTCTTAAAATTCTGAAGAATGGTAGAATTTGGATTCAGATTTGTAGATCAGTTTACAATTATTTATTCTTTCAATGATTTCTAAAATCGGAGCTGAACACAGGCCAAATTCTAAAGTTGAAGCTGTGAACTAAATCAACATCTAGTACCTAGGGGATTGTCAATTAACTTTAGTCATGCACTCTTGGATAATTACAAAGTAAATAGATCACCTGGTACCCCCATATGCTCAGGGTCCCCTAGCTCAGAGTCAATGCCATTCTTTCTAATCAAGTTTGGGCTCTTTACCAATTAATTGTCTAGCAATCCTTTTAGGATACTGAAGACATGGACGTCCCTTGAAACCTTCTCATCTGAGAGACATAGTTATTTTATAAAGAGACCATGACATTCATATCACACTGACTGTCTAGTTATCGCAAGGAAAATTGGGACGATGTCTGTGGAAGCCTTTGCTAAATATAAAGCACCATAAAGATGCAAGGATCTATTGTTACAATTTGAAAGTGTTGTGGTTAATATTTAATTTCAGTCACTTATGGAAGCATGGAAGCCACCTGCCTGTTCAGGAGTCCATGAGCGATTACCTACTTGGATTTGTCTCAAAGCTAGGCTTGCAAGGCAGAAAGAGAGCAGGGCAACTTCTCTCCAGCGCTACGTATGAATGTGCTGCCAAAAAGGACCCACACAGATGCACTGTGATCTTCATTTATTTACTGGTTGATGGATTTGTAAGTTAAATAATCCCTTCTTTTAAAATAAACTTTTTTTATACTTTCCATTTCTCTGCCAAGATTCCCCAATCTGTCATTTTTTCCTATAAATCTCTTAACATATTTGTAACAGCTGTTTTAAAGTCCTTGTCTGCCAATACAAACAGCTGGGCCACTGGAGTGGCGTCTATTGATGTTTCTTCTCTCTTGATTATGGGTCAGATTTTTTTGCTTCTTTGCATTCTAACATTGTTTGACTGTGTATTGGACATAATGATTGATATGTTGTAGATAGAGACTCTGGATTTTGTTTCTTTTTCTAAAGGTGTCAAGTTTTGTTATATTGGACAGTTAAATTGTTGACTAAACATCCTGATCTGTGGATGGATGATCTTAGGTTGGTTTAGAATAGGCTGCTTTTGGGTTTGTTCTTAGGCCTAGAGTGAAATCCTTAGTACTGGCCTTATTCCTAAGGTGTGTCCCTTCTGGGGTTTTAATGGAAAGGCTCAGGTCTTCATCAAGCTCCTCTAACTTGATAGGACCCCAAAACCAAATTATGTATCCCCTGAACTGTGTGGCTGGTGAAATTTCTGCCTTCTAGCTATGCTTTCATCTGGATCATGAGTCATCTTATACAAAAGAAGTTTATCAGTCAGCCAATAATTTGAAAGAAATTTTAATGCAGATTTTATTCTTCCCTTTCTATGAATTCCCCCTTTCTTGAGAGTCCAACCTGTTTTTCCTTGGCCCATTAGGGCTACTGTTTTCTCTCTGAGCTCTGCTTCACTGGACTCCAAGGCAAACTAGGATGTGCCCTCAGGGCAACAGAAATTAAATGTAGTGCTTATCTATTTTGTTTTCTTTCTTTCAAGTATTGTATCCTAGCCTGTATATGCTTTCTTTCGTCTTTCCTTCAGTGCATTCAAACTGGTTTTCAAAAAATGTTTTGTTCAGAATTTTTATTAATTATCAGTGGGAGAATTAGTCTGATATAACCTATTCTGCATTACCAGAAGAGAAATGTAAACATTTAAAATTAAAGTTCATTATACATACACATGTGCAAAGTGAACAGGTGATGCAAATGTCATCCACACAATGTGTTTTTTTAAAAAAATTATATTAGCCAACATTCATTAAGTGCTTACTCTATAGTAGAGTGCTGGAGATTTACATTTATCGAATTATGTTTTGAAAAATTATAAAACATTTACAGTAGAAAGAAAATATAAAGCATCTATGTACCAATCAAGCAACTTCAATAATTAGTAACACATAGCTGACATCATTTCTTCTATACCTCCGCCTCCATTTGTATTCCATTGCATTATTTTTAAGCAAATTCAAGACCATGTATCATTCTATTCACAAATACTTCAGTCTGAGTCTTTAAAAGACAAGGGATTCTGTTTCATTTATTTTTAACATAAAATATTATCAGGCTTAAAAATAACAGTTATTCCTTAATGTCATCCATATTTAATGTTCAATTTTCCCCAATTTTCTCAGTTCTTTTTACAATTTTTCCCTCCACATAATATATTTTATTAATCCATAGGTTATCTTTCCCTTTTATTTTCCTTACAAGTTATTTGTTGAAGAAATGTGTGTATTACAGATTTTCTCACAGTCCGCATTTTGCTGGTAGCATCCTAAGGTTCCATGTAATACATTCTTCTGTCCTCATCCATCTTGTAAACTGATAGGAAGACCTAGAGGAGTAAACAGATTCGGCTGAATCTTTGACAGAATATTTCATACAGGTTATTATGTGCTTTTTCTTGTGTCACATCAGGAGGCCTATGCTGTCTACTGGTCTCTGTCTTTGTGATTTTATGCTTGATAAGTAGGATCAGGTGTTGTTGGCCTGATTCATAAATCGTAGAGCTTCTTAACAGCTTTTGATCCAATTGTTCAGTAACCATCAACAGTCATTGCCTGAAGGTTACTTAATTCATTCCTGCTTCATTTATTCTTCATTTATTTAATGAACATATGTATATCATAGATACAGTGCTAGGCACAGGTGGTACAAAGCAGTATAAACAGTCCTTGCATACAAATATCTTACGTATGTCTATTGGCTCATGCCATAGCCATGTCCTTAGGTGAAGCTAAACTCCTTTTATAGCCACAGATTTTTTGAGATCAAGAAATAATATACTTTGAGCATTGAAGATTAGAAATTAGGTTTAAAGTTGTATAAAGATATCATTATTTAGTAATAGATGAACCGGGTTCAAGTCCTGGCTAGAAAACTGAATTATCCCTATATTGTGGGAGTAGAATTGTAAACAAAAGTTTTTCCTGAATTATTTGTGATTAAACAGTGCAATGTATAAGATCTATTTGGTACATCATATTACACTTTCTACTACTACAAATCTCTCCTTAACTTGGCATACATTTAGTTTATAGAGTTTTTCCTTCAGTTGTTTTTACATGGATTAAATATTTATTGGACACATTTCTTCATTCTTTATTCTAAAATAGTTTCAAAATTTACTACACACAATTAATGCATTTTAAATATGAACATTAGTTAATATACTAATAAGTTTACACAATTATGTTATTGAAGTTCATTTTGACTTTCTGAGATTTAATATTCACATTGAACATTGAATCAAGGAACACATTGAACAAGAGTACCAGGAATTCACAATGTGTGAACCTCTAAGAATATCTCCTGGGAATTGGGATACATTCATTTCAGCAAATGTATATATGACAGTATACCCATTACTTATCTGGCAAGGTCCTAGGCACACTGATGAATAAGGTAGAGAAAGTTTCTGTTTCTTCATGGAAATTACATTCTAGTGCCTCAGTCTGAGTCATTGTGTATATTGCAAATTGAAATTCAACAGGTGAATGTTCTTCTCTTCCCTAAAGCTCCAGAAGTTATCTAATGATAAATATTTTTTATAATACACTTTAGAATATATAAAAAGGGAAAATTGAAATGAATCTGCAAGGAGTTAAAGAAACATGAGCCAGCCAATATGATGCATTTGGAAAGTATAATCTCTTCAGTATATCTAGATTGCAAAATAGGTTTGACCTGGTGGCAGGAAATAAATTTGAAGTCATGGAAGATGTTCATTGTGTTCAAAAGACTTTGGAGATAAAAATAATTTGTTTTTAATTTTTTTTTTTTTTTTTGAGACAGAGTCTCACTTTGTTGCCCTGACTAGAGTGAGTGCCGTGGCGGCAGCCTAGCTCACAGCAACGTCAGACTCCGGGGCTCAAGCAATCCTACTGCCTCAGCCTCCCAAGTAGCTGGGACTACAGGCATGTGCCACCATGCCCGGCTAATTTTTTTTTTCTATATATTTTTAGCTGTCCAATTAATTTCTTTCTATTTTTGGTAGAGATGGGGTCTCGCTCTTGCTCAGGCTGATCTCGAACTCCTGAGCTCAAAC
>CAUYSK010072120.1:0-25565 GCA_963575035.1 Avahi laniger | reverse complement strand
TAGGGATAGGGAGATGGAGGAGCATTGAATTCATGGAAATAGAATTGTGTCAAAGGATTACACACATTTATAAGGCATTTAATACATTTTGCAAAATCTGTTTCAGGAAAGGTGTTTTTTTTTTTTTTTTTTTTTTTTTTTGAGACAGAGTCTCACTCTTTTGCCCAGGCTACAGTGAGTGCCGTGGCGTCAGCCTAACTCACAGCAACCTCACACTTCTGGGCTCAAGCGATCCTCCTGCCTCAGCCTCCTGAGTAGCTGGGACTACAGGCATGCGCCATCATGCCCGGCTAATTTTTCTATATATTTTTAGTTGTCCAATTAATTTCTTTCTATTTTTAGTAGAGACAGGATCTCGCTCTTGCTCAGGCTGGTTTCCAACTCCTGAGCTCAAACAATCCACCCGCCTTGGCCTCCCAGAGAGCTAGGATTACAGGCATGAGCCACTGCGCCTGGTCTATTCTAAATATTAACTGCTGATACAAGACATAAATTTAATACCTTTCAAATATAACTGAGAACATATTAATTTTTCTAAAAAGTATTTATTGTATTATTCTTTTGTGGCTGAATAATATCTTCTTTTAATGAATAAGTTTAATTATAAAGAATAATATTTGAGTTCGTTAAAATTTATCTTTAAATCTGTTTTTCTAGTATTTTTGTTGCTATTTAATATAATTTTGTGTTATTCCAAGGACACATTCTCCATAGTGAGCAAAGCTTTGACACGTATCTCAAACTGTGATTTAAACTGACAGGATATCTGGTAGTGGAGTGGGGAATTGATAAAGTACATCTTTTTCTTGTGTCTTGTCTTAAGGCAGTGGAAGGCGGACCTTAATGACTTTAGTGTAACCTGAACTTTGAGAAACTATCTAGGACTGAGAATGGGCAAGAATCCAAGGAAAAGTGAAAGTAATTTGTTTAAATGATTCAATGGTTTGAAGACCACAAGGTACCGCACTCTCCCTCATCTGTGGTTTCTCTTTCTGAGCTTTCAGTTACCCACGGTCAACCGTGGCACAAAAATATTAAATGGACAATTCCAGAAACAAAAAATCCGTAACATGTGCTGTTTTAAACATGTGCTGTTCTGAGTAGTGTGATGAAATCTCGGGCTTTTCTCCTCTGCCCTACCTGGGATGTAAACCCTGCCTTTGTCCAGCTTATCCACATTGTGTAGGCTCCTTGCTCATTAGTCACTTAGCAGCCACCTCGGTTCTCAGATTCACTATTACAGCATTACAGCGCTTGTTTTCAAGTAAACTTTATTTCACTTAATAATGGTCCCAAAGTGCAAAAGTGGTCATGCTGGCATATGATTAATGATTATTCTCTTTTATTATTAGCTACTATTATTAATCTCTCACAGTGCCTAATTTATAAATTAAACAGTATCATAGGTACATATATGTAGGAAAAAACAGTGTATGTAGGGTTTGGTACTATCTAAGGTTTCAAGCATCCACCAGGGGTCCTGGAACAAGTATTTCCTGTGGATAAAGAGGGACTCCTGTAGTGTAAATCTTCTGATACATAAATTTATAAATTTGTTAAGGTTTGGTTTAAACTGCTAAGTTTTGCAGAGGGGACAGAATACTCCACTACCTATGCTATCTTTCCCCAAATTCTATACTTATTTGAGGGTTTGAGATATTAATATAAATTTCACATATTCTGCACTGACAGAATAAACTGAGCCTAAGATGAATTGTGTGTTCATTCAATTGTCTTCATTCATACCATAGTGTTATTTAGGATCTACATCATGTCTCTGGTAATCAAATGGAAATTCTTTAATGATTATTCTGGTAATGAATGTCTCATCAATAAAACTGATGTCAAAATTTTTATATTTCAGAAGGGGCTAATATATTTTTCTGTATGCCTTTTAACATAGTCATGTGCTATTTCCTGTTAGCAATCTTTCAGTTGTTCCACTTCCTCTTTACTGAGGAAACCACCACTGTTGTCTCAGGTATTTTGATAGCTTTCAGATATACACTGTGATAAAATATGATTAGAGAGTCTTTAGATGCAGTGCTTTTTTTTTTTTTTTGAGACAGTGTCTCCCTCTGTTGCCCCAGCTAGAGTGCAGTGGCATCATCATAGCTCACTGCAATCTCAAACTCCTGGGCTCAAGCAATGTTCCTGCCTCAGCCTCCCAAGTAGCTGGGACTACAGGCATGCACCACCATGCTCGGCTAATTTTTCTATTTTTTTGTAGAGACATGGTCTTGTTCTTGCTCAGGTTGGTCTCAAATTCCTGACTTCAAGTGATCCTCCTGTCTCGGCCTTTCAAAATGCTAGGATTACAGGTGTGAGCCCCCTATGGTTCAGATGTTGCTCAGCTTATTATTAGAACTGTATCTAATAATCCCTTTAATTAAAAGGATTGGTTCTATAAAATTTGGTTTAGTCAAAAGGCCACACTCAAGGATCCAGAAGGCCACACCTGTAGCCCCAAGGCCACAGGTTCCCCACCCTTGGTAGCTAATAAGAATTTATCCTGTTCCTCTCTCTTTATATGACTTTACACAGTAACTTACATCCTTTAAATGAATATTATCAAGGTCACAGTTGCTTTGTACTGTTTCAACCAACCAGCCTTCTGGAGTAATCATGTTGAGGGTTAGAAGGGGTGATTCAGGGATATCCAGGAATTTTGCTACTGGTCCAACAGAAGGATTGCCATTAGCCCCGGACATCAGTTCTGGTTCCAGAACGAAACGGTAAAAGCTGTTGACACAAAGTTAAAATAAATATTATGACCAAAATAAAGATTTTTTTCTTTTAAAATATTTTAAAACTGAAAATGGCTTAACGACATAACCAGGAAGTCTTAAATCAAAAACACACTATACTACAGAAGAGTTAATGCTTACAAATCATAGGCAATTATTTTGTTGACACTACTGTTATGACTATGTATTATCATAGACCCTTGTTAATTATTTCTTAATGAACATGATTAGAATCTCTTTAAGATATGCTTGAGTTATGCAAGTTCTAGTAGTTTATGATCCATAGTCACTCATTGATCCTTCTTCAAATTTGACCATGGTCTCTTTTTCAGCTATTTTATTAACTCCTACCACATTAATAATTTGAAGAGAAATGACAGTCAGAAAACAAGTGATTTCAAGCTAAAATTCTAGTACCAATTTTAAGAGTTCAGTTAGAAACAAACAGGATTAAGTTGAAAGTAGCTGCTTACTAGCTGCTTACTAGAGCTTTTAGACTTATCTGCAGTTTTACCGTATCTTGATCTTATCTCTCAATATCATGTGTAATAATAATTAGCTGTTATTGACAACAGTGATGTTCACCCATTTTGAGACTGGATTCAAGGTGTCAGCTGTGCTGTAACTCTCTCAAGGCTCAATGGGGAGGAAGAGGGGCAGGATCTACTTCTAGACTTATCTATTTCCTCGAGGACTGTCTGAATGAGGGCTGTAGTTCCTTGCTAGTGGTTAGATGGAGACTGCTTGCTTGCCACAAGACATCTCCAGTATGTTTCACCAGAGAAGCACACAAGAAGAGTCACAGAGAGAGAATGTCAGCAAGACAAAAGTCACGGTCTTTTATAACCTAATTGCAGAAGTGAAATTCTATTGCTTTTGCCATATTTTATTCATGAGAAGCATGTCACTAGTTTCACTCCAGGAGAATTTACAGACTGTGAATCCCAGGCAGTGGTGATCATTGGGAGCCAAGCTATGCAGGTAGGCAGAATAAGTTTAAAAAAAAAAAAATAAGAAGAAGGAGAGAGGGAAGAAGAGAAACAGGAGAGAAAACAGTCATGAAGTAAATGTATAAAACAAGTACTCAGTATGGTCAAATGCAGCAGAAATGTCAAGGAAGAAATATCTCATGGATGTTGCAAATAGCAACTTCTTTATGATTTAATAAAAACAATTTCAGTGGCAAAGAGGAAGTTAAAGCCCAACTGTAGTGTAACATACAGTGAATGAGAGATGAAGAGAGTATGACCACTCTTTGAAGAAGCTTAGATAAGAAGGAGTAAAGAAGAGAAAGAAAAGTCAGGACTCTAGAGGAGAGCAAGTTAAGGGAACAATTTTTTTCAACTGAATAACTTTAAGTACTGAAAGAAGAAAGCTAGCAGAGAGATCAAAGATATGGAACAGAGAGAATATGTGATAAAGTGAGGATCCAGAATAAATGGGAAAGTATGGGATCAAAACAGGGAGGGAATATTCACCTAAGAAAGAGATAGTTCATTCTTCCCCTACAACACAGGAGGCTGGGGAGGTATAGGAGATAAGAGCAAAAAGTTGAAGGAATTCCTGCCCATAACCTCTCTCCCCTCTGAGAAGAATGAGATAATATTTACTGAAAGGAAAGGATTAGCAATAAAGTTGTATGCTGGTTTGCCCGATACATACTACTGAGAAAATAAGAATCTACTGAACTATTAGTTTAGAAAATACCTTAATTGTATACTTTATCTAGCATATTATTATTATTTCACCTAGAAAACTCAAATCTTTCTCTTCTAGCAGATTATGCTTACTTACATATTCAGTACCCCTACTCTTTAATATATAAAGCTTTACAGAGACACTATGGAGACAACCCCCATTTCTATAATTAACATACTTTCCATTAGTAGCTAAAAAAAAGGTAAAGCTTTTTTTCAGATTTAGAAAGGCATGTAATAAAATTTGAAATACAAATGATAAATGAGAATCACGAAAACTGAATGAGATATGATGACCAGAGTCTCAGGGGGGCAATGAATAAACCTTAAACTTTCATTTAAATTTTCTACATTTTCCATTTTATTGCTTTACAAATATTAGAAATACTTATGTTTAAAATGTCTGCTCAAGGTAATAATCTACAGTATGCCAATTATAACAAATGTAATTTGAAAAATAAACAAGGGATTAACTGAATGCTACTTTTCTGTCTCATGCGTATGCATATATTTTTTGTTTAGAGTTACGTAATTAAATTACACAGGGAAAAGTACATTAACAAGCCTTAAAAAGCTATACTAGTACAATGGTGCATACCCTTTTCTCTGTCCAATGACACATGAAGGATGTTGAATATTCCTATCAGTAACCTATCAGTAAGAGTGGCTCACAATGATAATTCTGATCCAGAAAGAAGAGGAAAGTTATATTTTTGCCCCCTCTTGAGAAACAATGTTATTTTAACAGAACAGTATTAATGAGGAATATCTGTATATAATGATAAACATTTTCTATATCATTGACAGATTTTTCTAAACTAATTGCATCCTATATTAATAACCAAAATAGTAAAGGTGATAACATAATAAAGATTAGTTTGATAATTCAGCACTTAGTAAGTGTTGAAAATATAGCTAAATCAAAAATGGTTTAATTCAACCTTATTTCCAATTGATATTATTTCTAAATATGTATTCCTAGATCCTATTTCCAAACATACCTATGAATAAATATAAATCCATATTAATTCTGCAATTAGACTGGATCAATTTACTGAATTAGGTTATTTTAATTTTATATCAAGATTATGCCAATAAAGGTTAATAAACTGAAATTCTGATCTATTTTAGGGAAGCATCTAGTGAAGGAAAAAAATAGGTCTGGTAACAACTGCCTTTTTTCTTCTTCTTATCACTTGCAAATCTTTCAAAATGAAATTATGCTCATTCAGACTTACCTGTTTAAAGGGGCTTCTGAAAGTTTACCCCTGCAGTTCATGAACAACTTTATCTTCATGTTGATAATCTTGCCAAGTACCTATTAGAAAATAATTCCCATATTTGATATTAAATAATATTAATAACATTTACTGTACATTTACTATGCAGCAGGCAGTGCATTAACACTTTATAAGCATTATCTCATTTGATGCTCACAACACCCCTCCAAGGTAGTACTTTTACAATTGAGGAACTTAATACAGAGAGATTAAGTAGTTTGCATAAAGTCAAACGGTAAATCATGGCAGAGGTAAGATTTAAACCCAAACAGTTGATTTCAATGTCCCAAGGTTATGCCGCCTGCCTTTTGGCTAAAGTAACTTTCTTTCGTAGCATCTAAATTTCCTTAGTATTGAAGAATAAGTAAAATAATTACTAGTACCATGATCTGCAAATACAAAGTGGGGACCTCACAACACTGGCAAGGGTACCCTGATTCTTTTGGAATTTCAACCTACGTTCTAAGAGATGTAAAAAGTTCTTAGGTACAGATAAAGTATTTTCTTTGCTTTTCATTTCCCTGGAACACAAGAAATAAAGGAAGGATTATTGATTTTGATAGTCCCCATCTCTACACAGGCATAAAGTCAGTGAAGATTGAAAACTATTAGACAATAAAGGATACAGGTAAAGGAAGAAGCAATAAAACAGAGACATGTAACAGAAAGGACACAGTCGTGATGAGGAATCAGAACACACGGACTGTGGATTTAAGAGATTCAAGTTTTAATTCCCATTCTATTACTTGTCACATTTGCTACTATAGAAGTCACTGAACCACTGTTTTCTCAAGTGTTAGAAGAAACACCACCCATCTCTTCTAATAAATTATCTTTTTATAAAGCAATAAAGCTGCTCATAAATAAAGTATGCTATTATTACCAATGATATAAACCACAATGCAATTCTACATTTTATATCTCTGTATAATTTCATATTTCCTATTCCTAAATTCTACCTTTACATAAAAACTTTAAAATGTAATATGCTTTTTTTCTGATTAACGACTTTCCATAGGAATAGGGAATTTGTATACTAAAGAGTATCATACTAGCTCTACTCCTTACTAGAATTACTGGTTACTGTTTTCTAAATAACAATCTAAATAGTGTATCTCAAGAAGTACAAATCTGACGGTATAACAAATACTTAAAGAAAGAAGGGATAAATCAGCTATGGGATTAAGTTTGTCCTAATCATTTCATACACTGAAAAGCTAGAATGACAGTCTTCCAAAATTATTTGTCTCCATTAATAAATACATTTATAATAGATACTTATAATTCCCTTTTTCCAATATGGTTTGGCAGTGAAAGCTAAATTCTGAGAAAGACTGCATTTTGAAATTTCAGTAAAGTATGTACCAGTATCACACAGCTTAATCACTTATATTATTCACTAGACTTAATATCCAATTACTTTTGCCTGTTTCCAAAAGTGAAGTCAAATGCCAAGGGACAAATAGTTTTCAAAATTTTGAACATCACTAGAAAAACAGTCTTCTAATGCAACTAGCTTACTCAATTTTAACTAATGAAAGTTACATTATAATTTGAATCTTTGAAATTCTCAGTAAAATGGTAAGCCACATAATGTCCTTTTGGATACTGGTAGTTGTCTCCTAACATTCAATTTCCCCCACTTTTTTAGTAAAAGAATTTTCAGGTTTATGCAGGGCTTGCGGCCATAGTTTCTAGCCTCCCTTCCCTCGTCATTAAGTGTAGCCAGATGACTGGCTACATTCTGGTCAGTGAGAAGTGACATGGGACAGAATCTGTCCAACTCTGGCGTTGCACTCTTCTCTCTTTGCTGCTGGCAGAAATACAGAGATGATATTAGGAGCTTGACTAGTGATCTCAGACCACTAGATAGTAGGTACTTCATGATGGTTTAACGACTAAACAGATGGTGCCTGAGTCCTTCACACTGGGTATAGCTGCCTTAGCAACTCAAGGTAGCTTACACTTGGACTGTTAGATGAGAGAAAGAAACTTCAGTTTTGAAGGTACTGTTAATTTGGCTTTTCTTACAGTGGCCAAACCTACTGAATACCACCTCTATGTTCCCCCTTCCCTCAGCTTTACCTGTTTGGCTAACATTACTTACTGTACTTTAAGCTTCATTTAATTAAGCTTAAGCTTCGCTTCTCCAAACGCTATATCCCTCACAACACAGGAAACATACCTGTATTAGTCTGCTCGGGCTTCCATAACAAAATACCACAGACCGAGTGGCTTAAACAACAGAAATTTATTTTCTCACAGTTCTGGAGGCTAGGAATTCTAAGATCAAGGTGCTGGCCATCTCAGTTTCTGTTAAGAGCTCTCTTTCTGGTTTGTAGGTGGCCACCATATTACTGTGTGCTCATGTGATCTCTTCTTTGTGCGATCTCTCTCTCCATCTTCTGAGGCCACCAATCCTATCACTCCTTAAGATTTCATTTAATCTTAATTATTTCTTACAGGCCCTGTCTTCAGATATAGTCACACTGGGGGTTAGGGCTTAAAATTCATTGAAACATATTTCATATGTTGAAATACGAATTTTGTGTGGGATATAATTCAGTCCATAGCAATACCTGACCTTGACACTGCCACAAGACCCTGTGCATAGTTCTATTATTTCATTTCTACCTTGAAACATGCCAATCTACTAACATGTTGAAGTAAAATAATAAAAAGCACAAATATTTGATTATACTTGAAAAGATTATAAATTTCAAAATAAAAGTAGTTAGTCTAATTTATATTATCTTACAACCAGTAACTGTGCCATCTTCTGTGCTGCTCTTGTCAATGGATCAACAATAGCAATGACATCAAAGAACATATCATTTTCTTGAGGGTTTATCTTTATAATGCTAAGAAAACAGAAAATAAATAAGATGAAAGATAATGGGTTAAGTTTATACAAATACCTAATAAATCATGATCTTAGCCATATATATATTCTCATAAATTGCTTTTTCACTAGATCAAAAGCAATCCTGGTTATTTCACACAATAAATTCTAAGTTTGAAAATCTAATGTTTATGTTCAACAAATTATAAAACTGGAAAGAATTAGAGAAAATTAAAGTAAGATTTTATGAATGAGTGACTTAAAAAAACTCTCAAGGAATGACAGATACTATTACAGTTAAAAACTCTGATAATTTTAGGCCCTCAAAAATCTCAAAGATCATACAATGTAAAGAATAAAGCCAAGATGCTTTTGTGTTAGTTAAATATATTTCCTCAGATTTGAGAATGATAAAATTATTCATACTTTTATTAAATTTAGTATTTCATAAAAACAACATATTACAACAGAGAAGTTTAGGAAGAAAAACACTCAAATTTATCAAACTTTATTTTGACCTCAGTATTCCTCTCCTCACCTCCTTCCCCCATCCTCTCCATTGTGTCTTTCATTGATCTAAGTTCTAAATTAGAAGATGGACTAATTTTTAAAGAAACTGGAAAATGATTGAAAGTACAGAAAAGGCCAGTGGGAGATAATCAATTCTACATTTAATATACTTAAAAATTAATAGTATGTATTTGATTAAAAGTATAGAATATTCCAACTGAATTACTCTTTTAACACTATAATCATATATGAAATAATTTTTGAGATGTAAGATGAATGAATTACACCTTTTACATATTACAAAGGAAAAAAGATCACCCAATCAAGAGGTACACATGTAAAGTTACAGGAATATTAGTCTTCTTTGGTAAGAAAGGCTTTCTGCAGTGAGAGGATTAATTGCTCAGCAATTAAATAAAAGCTAATATAAACATTCACTTCAAATATGGGTCCTCTAAATAGAAAATTGAAAGACATTTTATTTTACATGCAGTTGACATGAATTAATTATGTTAAAATAGGAGTGGGAGAGTCAGACAACAGACTTGCTAGATTATTATTGCTAGAAATAAGGGCCACAGATCAGGTATTCTGATATTAAAGTGACTCTCTACAATTGTTCCTTTTAGTTATCTTCGTGAAAATTTTACAAATAACTGGCACAATCACAGCACCACTCAAAACTGGCCATTTTATGTATGCTTTATAGTACGTTATTATGGCTTCAGTATGTGTATGTTTACTGCTGCTTTCAGTTTTTTCCCCAGACTACTGCTAATTCTGTGAGGTTGTATGAATCGAAATTCCATAGTCCCTATCATCTGATCATATGTGTACTGGATGCAGATTCAGGACAGTTTTCTGGGCAGAATCTGGAACCTACTAGTAAGTATTACACTGACTGACTTAAAAATGGAATACAACGTCCTTTTTCTCATTCAATGTTAACAATAGGATGCTAACTCTACCTCTACCACCTATTTAAGGTAATGGATTTTGTATTCAATTGCCAAGAAACTATTGAAACACTTCATGCCATTAGCTGAAAAGAATAATGTCAAGCACACCGAGAGTAAATAAATTAAATCTTAGGTCAGAAAAAATAGTGAAGGACTACTTGACATATATGTAGTCTAACTCTTACAGATATACTAAACACATTTCAAACAGGCCATTGCAACAGAAAGCTCTGAAATGAATTCTGCTATGATGCTATCAATCTATAAAACAGGTCAAGTCATCTATTTTAAGGATGTTGTTGAATACACAGTAGTTATGAAGACTCTAGGGAGAAATTTCTTTGTCCTCCTTCTAAGAATAGTGATTTTCACCTAAAGAACTAGTCTGTTTTCCTCTCATGAACTCTGGGAATTACGTAAACTGGAAAAATGAGGGCTAGCAAAACTCATGGCATGCAGGAAGGGCATTACTGCAGCAGTCTACAAGGCTTCTTCAAGATGTTTAGTATCATGCACTCTCATGCAACTTGCATTTGTCATTGTAAGTTCCTGGGATGGTGGAGTGACTAGTTAGGACTGCCATTTTTGCTTTTGGCAAAGACGTTAGAAGCATTCTAATTCATACAGTCTGGAGGGAAGAGAATAGGCTAATAAAGATAGTCAACAGAGATCCTTCAGAGATAAGAAAAAAATGTAATTGTGCTTTCTCATTGTTCATTTTATTCCTGATTTCAACTTACCCCTACCCTTTTGTAAATCTTCTAATTTATTACCTTGTCAAATTTAAATATCTTATCATTTAAATTTTAGGAGGAGGCATTAGGAACAATTAAATATATTAATACAGCAATAACAGATTTATAATAATTGTTTTAACAAATTTCTTTAGTACTATAAAATGACTCCCTACAGATACAGAAGCAGAATAGCAAAGATATAATGCTGTGTTTAAATATATAGAGAATATATATAACTAAAAAGCTGTAAATGAGTATACACATACTCATGAAATATACAGACATAACTATATACATAATATTGATAATGCATAAATTCAAACAAGAAGGGATTTGAAGTATTTGCTTTTCTTTGTGGCATATTGTATTATCCTAATATCAATTTCCAAAGGTTTATCAACATTTTCTAAAATTAAGTAACAGCGTGTGACTTTATATAGAAATTTACATATAAAACTGAACTAATAATTTTCTTTGATAGGAAAGAATCAGAAGCAAGCTCTTTGATAGATTAAAAATGGTTATTTCTACAGAAAATTACTAAAAGCGATCATTGTAAGACACCTGAATGAGCTCAGAGAATCTTTAGTAGTAGTGCAAAGAAAAGCAGTATAGCTACTTTTACAATTAACAAGGCACTTTAACAGAGATACAGGCTTAGAAATCACTAAAGAATCAGCCACATGATAATGTTTAAACTGTCCTTTATTTTCATCTTACCATTTGCGCCTGGCAGAGGACATCCTTAGACCCATGGTTCATGTAGTGGCTTTATAATGTGTCTACTTGGCTAGGCCGAATTACATTTTCCAAAATGTTTCTGGTTTGGGGTTGGGCAGGGGCATGGGAGAGATTCTCAAGAGATTTAGCAGACAGAAAGGCGGCAGCAGCCATTTTGCAACTTACAATACTAGTTACTGATCTGCTGATTCACCTCGTTGTCCGGAGGTAGCAGGCAGGCCTACAGCTGTTCAACTTTTCCCTGGATCCACCCTCCAGTCCTCTGATTCCTGGACATGCGTGTGTGTTTAGTGTTGTAACAGAGGACTCCCATCTTCTGCAGGATACCCACTATATAGCCAAGGTCAGAGCCAACAGGGCTGACAAAGGTGTCAGTCAATCCCTGTGGGGTTTCACTTGCTCTTAATCCCTCCTCTTTATAGCCATCTTGCCTTCTTAATTGCCTGCCCTGTGAACTTTAAATTCTAGTATCAGAAGTCAACAGCCTTACAGAGACTGCTTAACCTGCTCCTATATCTGTGTAAGGTCAAGTCCTATAAATAAACCCTTTACAAACTCTTCTCTATGCACCCATATACATACAAATACATATATGTGCATGCATGTGCCAACACATACATGTGTGCACATGTATAAATAGTGGTTCTATTGCTCTGATCGAATCCTGATTATAAAGTGCAGCATTGCTAATGTGCTTCTATTTTTCCTAGGCTTCCCACACAAGTATAATCCAACAAAACCATTGTTTCTTTAAATAAATTAATATCTTCCACTTGGTTACCATCAAGTCTTACTGAACTGCATCCTCCATTTCACGCAGCTGTTCACATCTCTTTCTTGATTCATGTGTGTTGATTTTACAGTTTAACTTCCAGGTTCGATCTTATTTCTTTTATTTCCAAATTGTGACAGGTACCTCATTAGTTGTGTAACAAATACACATGATAGCTATCGTGTATTAAATATCTACCTTATACAAGGCAGTATGCCTGAAGCTCATAAAACCCCTAAAGGGCAGGGAACATCATCTATATTTTACAGAAAAACAGGCTAAGAAACTGAGGCTAAGAGAGGTCAAGCTATTTAAGCGGTAGGTTGGGATTGAAATGCTAGGTTTTTTTGAAAAGAAAGCTCATGTTATGCCACATAACCTAAGCCAATTTAGATGAACGTATCACAGCAATATATGTAAACATAGAAAATAAAAGAATGCTTAAATTATATACATGAATACAAAAATGGAAATTTACTGACTTTGCAAGACTCACTAGATGAGTCCATGTTATTGTATAAACACAGATGCACCCCAACACATAAATATCCACATACTTTATATACCTTTATAAATATTTATGTCCCAGAAATAAACAAAAATATTTGGAAAATTGAAAACTACTGTCACAAAGTCATATCATATCCTTTTCTCTGTATAAAATAAGGCAGCAGGCTAAAAGTAGGAGGATACATTGATGAATGGAAAGCTAGAGAAAGGAAGTGGATGGAAACTACAACAATAAACTATAAAAGATCAAATGCTTCAGACATTTAATATGGTAATAAATAGTTCCAAACGTCAAAATTCCTAAATATAACTTAATGGAACAGTACAGTAATTAATATTTACAATGTAGTTTTGAATTTGTGTTAAATTACTTTACCATGTGGTATTTTAAAAAAATCAAAGAAATTCGTAAAAGGAATTTCATTAAATGTGCTTAAAAGTATTGAATCTCAGTTATCTGAAAAAAATAAATGCAAACTTCATTCCCAACAGTGTTAGATAATTTCTTTCTAGACAGCAATTTTCTCTAAGGATGATAATACTGTATATGTGTGAAGATAACTAAAAGACAGACTATCCTACAGCTGAAGCATTGTGCTATCTTCAAATAGTAAACACAAGCAACATAAGATTGTACCTACCATAAAATCAAAAAACCTATAAAAATATGTCAGCATTTTAAGTCTGTGGTAAGCTAATTTATCTCAATTTAGTTTTTTAGGAGTGGTAATTAGAATAATATCATATAATAAAACATGTCTACAGTTTACATAGTGTCTGATTTTTTTTAATTTTAAGTGGTCCTTAATTAAAAACAAACAAACAAAAAAAAGGTTCCCTTCCGAGGACACAGACAATTGTAGGCATGTAGATGGAGCTTGATGCATTTCAATTATCTCAGAGGAGCTGTGTTATATACAGAAGTTATAGGAGCTGTGTTATACAGAGAAATTATAAACTAGTTTATTATTCTAAAACAGTATTTCTCTGATGGCTATCTTCCAAAAACTAATTTTTGTGAAACAATAATAAATTTTTGACAAAAAAAGTGTTCCATGGATAAGTTACCTGTCAGATTAACTAAAAATGGAATTTTCTTTTCTTTGTCTTCTTTTAATGGCATAAATTCTCAGAATGGTTAGTATGTTGATAACACTGATAATCTCTAAAAGGGGAAGATCCAGTGCCACTGAAATTTATTCAATCACAAAACAATTTACTGCTCAGATTATGTCTGTCAACATCCCAGAGCAGTGTTCCACAGAACACAATTTGGGACATGCTATTGTAAAATATTATCGATTTAAAATTTCCTAAGATACATGCAGATAAGTTAGTATACTGGTAACCATACACTGAGTTAATAGGAACTTTTTAGTAACTGAGTCTTACATACATTGAAAATATAAAGATAGCATTTACAACGATTATCCTGACATATTGCAAAAATTACAAATGATCTCGAGCATGAAAAAAAGACATTAAGAATAAGACAAATTAGCCTGTTCTCCCTGCTCGTCGGTGCTTGCAGTGTGTCTGGTCCAGTCTTTTTGTTTTTTAATTTCCAGGACTCGAATTTACTGCCATGTCCTCTGAAGAAGGGAAGCTCTTTGTGGGAGGGCTCAACTTTAACACTGATGAGCAGGTGCTGGAAGATCACTTCAGCAGTTTTGGGCCTATTTCTGAGGTGGTCGTTGTGAAGGACCGGGAGACTCAGCGATCCGGGGTTTTGGCTTCATCACTTTCACCAACCCAGAGCATGCCTCAGAGGCCATGAAAGCCATGAATGGAGAGTCCCTGGATGGTCACCAGATCCATGTGGACCATGCTGGCCAGTCTGCCCAGGGAACCAGAGGAGGTGGCTTTGGGGCCTATGGGCATGGTAGCGGCTACTCTAGTGGCGGTGGGGACCAGGGCTATGGGAGTGGCAGGTATGACAGTTGACCTGGAGGATATGGATATGGATATGGACGGTCCAGAGACTATGGTGGCAGAAGCCAGGGTGGTTATGACACTACTCAGGAGGAAATTACAGAGACAATTATGACAACTGAGATATGCACACATAATATAGACACAAGGAGTAACACTTCTGATCCAGGATCGTCCTTCCAGATGGCTGTATTTATAAGGATTTTTGGAGCTGCACTGAAACATCTGTTTTAATACACCAACTTCTATTTTTGAATTGCTTTCTCAAGGTAGCTTGTTAAAGACCTTTTAGAAAGCTCTGTGTATTTTTTAAGATATTTTTTTCTCCCATTTAAAGGCAAATTCTGAGACATTTGTAAAGTCTGGGTATTTTTCCTTTTACCAGTTTTTTGTTTGGGCTCTTGGGATTATTGGTTCTGGCAAGCTTAGCCAGACTGGTTTTTCTTTTCTTTTAATTAATGATTATCTAGCATATTTTATTTTTTTAAGGGACATTTTAAAAATACATACACAATGTTTATCATGGTTAGAAAACAATTTCTAAATGTACCTGAGAGAAATCTGCATTATGAACATGATTGCCTGGTTTTTTTGTTTTTTGTTTTTAACAAGTTAACCAACCTGATTATATAGAAGAGCTTCTTAAAAATGTTTGTAAATGTTATTTTTAAAAAAATACTCGAAGAAAAAAATATTCTTTTGTGTCTCATGTAGTATTTAGGTTATCTTTCATGAAGCTGATTAAAAAGATGAAACTTCAAAACATTAAAAAAAAGAATAAGACAAATTATACTAGGTGTAAGTTACTTAAAATATCATAATATATCATCCTATATTTACTAGAATATGCAACTGGAATTTATTTTCCTAGCCCTGTCAAATACATTTATTCTCTAATCTTTTAATTCTACTTCAAAATTTACCACATTATGAAAACAAATGGAAACAATGATTATAGCATACATTGAAAGAAAAAACAGAAAGAGATATCATTACATTCTTACCTGTGATTCTCTTTAAGAAATGTGACATCATACCGTGATGCACGCTTAGGCAAAGAGGAAACGAGGGCATCAATTTTCATAACAAGGTCACTCATGCTGGGTAAATAAGATAAACAATGAGCTTTTTGGAAAGTTTCATACTTCATGTTACAATTAATGTCTTGAGAAAGGCTCTGTATACATGAACATGTTAAAGCTCCAACAGAAGCAGATTGCAAAAGGAGATCTACAATATAACAATATTTCTCTAAAGAAGTCAAAACATTCAACACAAGAAACACTGATAATTGATATTTACACATGAAGCAAAAGTATAAACACAAATATAAGAACCATGCACACAATCTTTAGGTAACCTTTTGGAAAACGGTTACCTCTTGGGGAAAGAGGAGAATTGGGTGGGTAAGGAAAAAAAAGAGAGAGATCCAAGGCAAAGAAAACATTAACACCTACACTTTGGTGGTGGTGAGTAAATGGATATCTTTTATTATTTCTTTATATTCTCCATATGTCTTTTACTATATCTTTACTTGTTCACATATTTGAAACATTTTCTAATCTTAAAAAGAAAACATTAGATTCAAAATACCAAACCCCAAAATGAATTGCTCTAATGATTTTAAATACTTACTTCTTTGAGTTGATTTCCATATTTTCAACAATGTCTTTAATTTTCTCTAGTGAATTACTAAATGTCATTTTTTCCAACAAGTAAAAATCTTCTGCATAGAAATCTTTATCTAAAGGTCCTAAGAACTTAAAATAAAAACAGTTACTGCATTATCTTCTAGAAGATATCAATTTAGGAAAAATATTTCCTCATCAAATTGATATTTCTTTGTTAAGCAAATTGCTTAGAGATTAAAAATATGGTAGCTATTAATCCCACCATTTACTAAACCCACTAGGAAACAAAGTAAAATATTTTCCCATTTTGATATTACAAATAACATTTTTATAAACATCAAAATCAATGTGACGAAATAAAAAAGTAGCAAATTATTTCCACTAGAAAGTTTTACTTTGAAGTCTAAATCATGATGCTTCCAAATACCTACATCTTTTCATTCTAAATTCAATTATGAAAGCAATTGTTCGTATTCATAAAACTTTTAATTTCAATTATCTTTCATATTCATCTATAAATTATAGTCTACACTATGTATATATGAATTAATACATAAGCCAGCCACAAATTAGCAAAAACCAAAAGATAAATCATATAAATACTATAATAATACCAATCTTCTTTTAACTATATAACTTTTAATTATATAAATGGTTTGGAGCATAGCAAGGTCACCATTAACTAGAGAGTAAGAAGCTGTCAAATTGCCACATATCTAATTTCTCAGGATGGCTATCCTATCACAACCACCATTAATCCTATCGTAAGTGCTTTCTGAGGAAGCTAATACATGCAATCATTGTATCATGTACACAAAGCTCTGATGTAGATTGACATAATCTTATATACAAAACATAATATTTAATGACATATAATTAGAAAATATGTCAACCAGAATATTTTTTTCTTGGTAAAAAGACTAGAATAGAATGGCTTCAGCCAAATTTTCTTACTTTCCCTTCATCTGCTTCTGCAATTAATATTTTCTAAAAATGACTAAAGTGTAATTCTTGAATCTATCATTTGCTCACATCAAAGGCGACAATAGCTGGAATGCTGGCATCCCTACTAAACAAATATCACGTTTCACCCTAAATATAAAACATGGCCTCTTAAAAACACAAAAAATGAGCGCTATAATACTAAAAGTACTCATGTAAACATTTCATTGCCTTAAGATTTGATGTAAGTTTGAAAGCATATTCAATGTTACATTTTCTGGAGTATGAATAGGCAAACTTAGAAGAGTTGAATTTTATCTATACTACCTCTAGTGACATGGGCAGTTTTGTTCATAACTTAGCATAAGGAAATAAAAGTCTTAAATTATTTAAGAGATTAACAAGATTGGATATCTTTATTGATTAAATTCACCAGAGAACTGGCTCTATTTTGCCCATCTTAAGTACAGTATCAAATAGCTGGGAGAAACAGGATGCTTCAGTGTCTTATCTCTTCTATTTATAGGACCAGTGATCTAATCCCTGAGCTATAGGGCCACGCTTATCTCTTCTATTTAAAGTTCAATATAATATTTGTGGAGTGAAGTAACTTAAATTGTATAAAAATCACATAATGTCCAAGTTGGAAAAAACAACATTAAACCTGAAAATCATGTAATAGTACAATACAATTTATTTGGTGCTTAAATCTTTTTTACAACATTTTAGAAATGTGATTTTTCCAGTTATACAGAATAACTGCTGTAACAGAAATGCATTACTTTCTGTGACAGCTCATTAAAATTTCAGAAAACCAGGCTAGATGTTCATCCATACTGAGCTAAAAATCTCTCCCCACTCATGCAAGTTTGACCAACTGGCTTTGATTCTATACTGACTTATATCTAGTGTAACACAAATTAATTCTACCAATGTACCCACTGTTTTCCATGATACCCTTCAAGTATTTTAAGAGGAAAATAGCAGTTAATATTTACTGAAAATTTACTCTGTGTCTGGGGTCCTTCCATGTGCTTTATGTATAAAAGCATATTTAATCTCTCTGACAACCCTGTGAAACAGATTATTACCCTTCTTATTGTCCAAATAAAGAAACCAAGTCTCAAAGAGGTTATATAATTAATGGCGCAACTGGAACTTGAATCCACATCTGTCTGGCTATAAAACAAAAAAAGATCTTGTTTTTCCTACTCCCTCCTACCCCATCTCTTACATGTGTGATAAAAATAATATTATGACAATGGCATTATTTAGGGTATATTTATTTAAAATATATAAATTTTAATTTTTCAGTGTTTTTAAGAAATTATGAGATCATCATTGTACTCTGTTGATCATTTATAAACAATTTTAACTTTGATTATGTTCCAATTCTAATTAAACATTAGGACAGGTTCAGAATGAACATTTATGCTGAAATGTCATACTTATTACAAGCATTAAACTATCTGATTCAGAATTACTTTGTGACAAAGTAATAAACTAAGTATTGCATTATAGCTCACAAACCATAGTACTTATTTTCCAATATATTATACTTTTCTATTCAAAGCATAGTTCTAGAAATAAAAGTATAATCAAAATTACATTTCTCCATTAGTCAACATAGACTGTCAACATAATTTGACTTAATATTTACCTCTAGTTCCAATCCTTCCCCTGAATTCAACTCATATTCAATTGTCTGCTCAACAAGTCTATTTGGAGGTCCAGTACTGAATTCTCTATCTTCCCCCTTACACTCCTCCTGAACCATCCATTTTGCAGTCTTCCTCACTTTGATCCATAGCCAAGTCCATTCTGCCAGTTACGTAGTTCTCTCACATCTCACACTAACTCTATCAGCAATTCCTATTTACTCTTTCTGCAAAAATATATCCTACAGAAGTACTTTTCACTACTTCCACTAGAACCATTTTGGTCCAAGTCACCATCATCTCTCACTTGGACTACTGCAATACGTCCTAACTGGCTCCCTTAAGTGTACTCACAATATAATAGCCACTAGTGATCCAAATAAAACATAAGCTAAATGATGTCAATCTCCTGCCCAGAACTATGAGCTTCCCAACTTACTCAGAGTAAAACTGGAGTCCTTAAACTGCCTATAAAACCCTATATAGTGTGGCCACCGGCTAGTAACACTTCTCTGAGCTTCTCTCCTGTCTGCTGTCTTCCTACCTGCTATTCCTAGAAGAGCAGACAGGATTCACAGGATTCAGACAAGATCTTGCCTCAGGACCTTTCTATTTACTGTACCCTCTGCCTAGAATGCCCCTGCTGTTCCAGATATTTGACAGGGTAAAGGCAGCTCTCTGCTTCTAACCTTGTTCCTTCATCTCCTTCGGTTCTCTGTCCAGACGACACTGCTACAGTCTGAATGTGTTATGGTTTGAATGTTTTTGTCCCCTCCAAAATATATGTTGAAACTTAATCCCCAGTGCAATAGCGTTGGGAGATGGGGCCTAATGGGAGGTGTTTAGGTCATGAGGGCAAAGCCCTCATGAATGGATTAATGCCACCACATACAAAGGGCTTTGCAGGAGTGGGTTTGCTCTCTTCTGTCAGGTAAGGACACAGCATTCATCCCTTTTTTACCCTTTTGTCTTCTGCCATGTGAGGATGCAGCAAGAAAGCCCACATCAGATGCCAGCAGCTTAAATCTTGGACTTCCCAGCCTATACAACTGTGAGAAAACAAATTTCTATTTTTTATAAATTACCTAGTCTGCCCTCATGGAAATGGGATCAGCCCCCTTGTAATAAAAGCACTCAAGATTGAAGGGAGCGCTCTGTTGCCCTTCCACCTTCCACCATGTGAGGACACAGCAACAAAGGGCCATCTTAAAAGCAGAGAGCAGCCCTTACCAGAAACCAGTGCCAGCACCCTGACCTTGGACTTCCCAGCTCCAGAATGTAAAAAATAAATTTCTGTTCTTTATAAATTATACCATCTGTGGTATATTGTTATAGAGGCACAAACAGACTTAAGGCACCTTAACAGTATGGATAATGTTTGTTGTCTGTCTCCACCCATCAAAATGTTAGTCCCATGAAAACAAGTTTGTTCACTGCTGTACCTTCAGAACCTAGAAGAATGTTTGGTTCACAGTAGGTATCAAATTAATATCTTATTTTTTGACCAATCTGAAGAAAAATGAGGATAAAACAGTTTTGCATTGAGATATAAAAATAGTTTAATGTTTACGAGAACTAAATTGAACTATATCAAGTATTCATCATTAATACTAATAACACTATATGAATATATTTAAAAATGTTAATATATTAAACAATGATAAAGAAAACATAGGGTAGCCTTTTCCTAATGCAGGGAAGGGAAGGTGCTAGATAAAGCAGGTGCCATTTTTTTTCCTCTTTATCCCTTAAAATGCCTGACACAGCCAAAGATAGCCATGTATTTTAAAACTGTTTTTAAAAGCTGTATTTCCTGCCAAAGCAACTGTTACAGAAAAAAGGCAATGTCATTTCTGAGCTTCTACCAAGCTATCAAATTCACTAATGCTTTTTATAATAATAAATGGCAACTGTTGTCACAGATTTGTAAAATAGCACTGTACAAAGATGACCCCAAATCTAACGGTGAAGAGAGTTCATAAAAATATGGAAAACAAAGAAAACATTAATAGTGGAACTCTGAAGATGATGAAGGGATATTTAACTTGATAATTCAAGCCAGAGATATGTCAAACATATTGTATTAGTTGATTTCTTAATAAATCTAAGCATGATTCAATTTTTTACCTAATTTGTAAGAAATAAAATCAGATTATCATACTAAAATATTAATACACAGATATAATCTACTATTTTGTATGTGTCTATAAAGACTAACCAAAAAAATGTTTGTGATATATTAAGGGAAAGAACCATGATATAATAATGTATTTAAAATAAGCAGAATTATCTATGGTAGGAAAAAGGGTTGGAAGATAAATCAATGAACTATTAACTGTAAATTTTATTATGATGGTGGGAGTAAGAGTGATTTTTAAAGATTAATAAATACTACATGGCAATTTAAACTATTTTATGCTTCGAAACTTACAAAAATATCTAATTGTCATGTAACATTAAAGAAAAGCACAAGAAAAAGAGATGTAACAATGTACTTACTATGCCAACTACAACAGCAGTTCTCAATCACAATGTTATAATGTGTACTAAGATGTTTGTTCTAATACTTACACTAAAACAAAATAAAAGCTAAACACACAAAGAACATTCTTCCTTACCTGCATTTATTGTTATCATAGAATGGGGGAAGGGGTGAAGAAACAGGTAGTGTGTCATGGCCCCCATTTTATTTATGCTGAACCCTGTCTAGTATGTTCAGCACATGAGCACCATCCTCTGTATGTCTCAGGTGAACTGTGACAGAAAAATGTTTGAAACCACGGCATTACAGTGTCACTGAGAAAAAGGACCAATTACTTTTTCTACTTACTCTCCCATTGCTGACAATACCCATTTCCCCAGGATGCAATTTAAGTACATCTTGACAGAACAACTGATGAGTTCGGAAAATATTCACTCCAATGGTGTTGTATTTTTTCTCAAAAGTATTCTTATCCATCCCCTAAAGCACAAGAATGATGACATTAACAAGGGAACACTGAATATATTAATTTTCTTAACAAACCTCCTTTAGTATTAGCATAAAATTTGAAATTATACTAAATTATGATTTTTAAGAGGTATTATTTTTTTCTGAAAGAACATTTCTTAAAATAAGAATTCTCTTGAATTTGGTTGATATCCATTGCTAGAGAGCTGGTGTTCTCCTTTGGGGGTGAACTTTCAGTTTGATTCCCATGACAAAGTGGGCAGAGGACATAAACAGAAACTTTTCCAAAGAAGACAGACTAATGGCCAACAAACATGAAAAAATGCTCAACATCTCTAATCATCAGGGAAATGCAAATCAAAACCACAATGAAATATCACTTAACTCCAGTGAGAATGGCTTTTATAAAAACGTCCCACAGCTATAAATGTTGGTGTGGATATGGAGAGATAGGAACACTCACACACTGCTGGTGGGATTTCAAACTAGTGTAACCTCTGTGGAAAGTAATATGGAGATACCTCAAAGAGCTACAAGTAGAACTACCATTTGATCCAGCAATCCCATTATTGGGCATCTACCCAAAGGAACAAAAGACATTCTATAAAAAAGACATCTGCACTTGAATGTTTACAACAGCACAATTCACAATTGCAAAGATCCATCCCCTAAAGCACAAGAATGATGACATTAACAAGGGAACACTGAATATATTAATTTTCTTAACAAACCTCCTTTAATATTAGCATAAAATTTGAAATTATACTCACAATTGCAAAGATGTGGAAACAACCCAAGTGCCCATCAATATATGAGTAGATTAATAAAATGCGGTATACATACACTATGGAGTTCTACTCAGCCACAATGGTGATATAGCACCTTTTGTATTATCCTGGATAGAGCTGGAGCCCATTCTACTAAGTGAAGTATCGTAAGAATGGAAAAACAAGCACTACATGTATTCACCATCAAATTTGTATTAACTGATCAACACTTATGTGCACACATAGTAGTAACATTTATCGGGTGTCGGGCAGGTGCAAGGGGGGTGGAGGGGATGGGTCTATTCACACCTAATGGGTTCGGTGCACACCATGGAGGGGGATGGACACACTTAAAACTCTGACTTGGGTGGGGCAAAGGCAATATATGTAACCTAAACATTTGTACCCCCATAATATGCTGAAATAAAAAAAGATAATTTTCTTTTGCCAAGTCATTCACAATATGATTAAGTCTTGTTACAAGTGATATAGTTTGGTATTTGTTCTTGAGAATTTCAGGGGGATTACCGAATTAGTAAAATGCTAGGGAACATCAATTTAAATAAAATTTAGGCCAGGCACAGCGGCTCACAATCCATAATCCTGGCATCCTGGGAAGCTGAGGTGGGAGAATCACTGGAAGCCAGGACTTTGAGACCAGCCTGAGCAACATGGTGAGACTCTGTCTCTACAAAAAATAATTAGCTGGTTGTGGTGGTGCGTGCCTGTAGTCCTAGTTACTCAGGAGGCTGAGCCAGGAGGATCGCTTGAGCCTAGGAGTTAGAGGCTACAGTGAGCTATGATGATGCCAGTATAACTCTACCCTGTGTAACAGAGTGAGATCCTGTCTCAACAAAATAAAATAAAATTTAACATTAAAGAAATGAAATAAAATGCTTATTAAATTCTGAACTCTCCCATTTGGTGTTCTCAATAAAAAAATATTGTTTAAAATAGAAATATCCTATCTTTATTCATTGTATAATACCAGTCTTAAAAGACTAATTTAGTAATAGTGTATTTAAATATCAAAATACTGAAAGTAACCCTTGGTCAAAGTCAAAAAAATACATGGACATTCACAGAAAATAAACCATAAATAGGTTCCTTACACTTTCATACTAAGGCACATTTCTCTCTCAGTACTTCTCTAACTTTAATGTGCATACCAATCATGTGAGTACCTTGTTAAAATGCAGATTCTACTTTAGCAGAACCAGGGTGGGGCCTTAAATTCTACATTTTTAACAAGTTCCTGGGAGCTCCTGTTATGATGAAAATGTTCCCCTGTACTGTTCAATACGGTAGCCATAGACACAGATGGTTATACGGCATTTGAAATGTGGCAAGTATGACTGATGAACAGCATTTAACATTGTATTTAATTTTAATTAAGTGTAAAATGCCATATGTAGCTAGCAGCTACAGTGCTCGACGTGCAGTTCTAGTCCTCCTTACCTCCAAAACCCCATTTCAATCATCCCTCTCTGACCATAACTTACTGATCTGCCCCCATCCCCAGATCAATCATTACTCAACCTTTCAGTCCACAGATCCTACCACTTACTCATTGTCAATCATCCTTTCCATGGCACAGTTTTCCTCCTGAGTCACATCCCAGAGTGCTTTATTATAACACGAAGCCTCCCACATTTAGCCCCCTCGAATGTTTTCCCTCAGTCATATTCATCTCGCAGAACATTAACCCTGGTTAAACACAACTCTGCTAACTCTGCAACTGGATCAAATGAGTAGAATACAGTGGGAGAAAAGCAACCAATGCTGGTATTTGGATTTATGATCACTAACCTCAAGGGGGTCCTCAGCAATGACCAAAAATCTCCTTCGCTAATGTATTTAATTCCCTTCTCACATTCAGAATAACAGAAATATTTCGACATTTTCTCCTCTTCCCTCAAACCTCTAAGGACACCTATCCCCACTCTAATACTTAGCTAAATGACCCGACTTTCAAAAGTGAAAGCAATCAGAAGAGAAATACTTCATCTTGTTACCACTAAATAAATACACTCTTCTGCATTACACCCATATATTCTACCTTTTTTTCCTGGTTAAAATGGATGAACAATTTCTGTTACTAAGACCGACAGACTTGTGTGTTAGATCCCAGCACCTCTTACCTACTCAAGAACTTTATTTCTACTTTGCTCCCCTCTATCATACTTCATTTTTTGGATAGACTGCTTCCTTTAGCATACAAAGAGGTGACACCTCCCAAATTAAAAAATCTTTCCTTGACCTCAAGTCCCATTCTAGCTATAGCCCTGTTCCCCTATATAGGAAAGTTTCTTAAAAGAGCTACCTACACCCACTGTCTCTGTTTCCTGACTGTCCATTCTCTCTTGAATGTAGTTCACTTTTATACTTGTCAATCCACTGAAACTGACTTTATCGAAGTCACTAACGACCATCTTACCAAATAAAATGGTCAAGTGCAAAGCCTCATTTCAGGAACATCTGGCATAGTTGATCACTCCCTTGTTGAAATACTTTCTTCAACTGGATTCCAAGATAATAAACTCTCCTGGTTATCTTCCTAACTCATTGGCTGTTCCATCTGTCTCCTTTACCAGATAATCTGTTTCATGTGTGCTTCTACATTTTGGAATGTTCTAGGGCTCAGTTTTCAGCCTTTCTGTCCTTCCTCTCATATCCCTGACTCGATTGCTAGTAATCTCATCCAATTTCTCAGTTTTAAATACAATACAATGTTGATGACTATCATACCGACTCTCAAAAAAGAAAAAAAAAGATGACATTTCAGTCCTCCATTGAGCTCTACACTCATTGCTCAATAATCAATTCAACATCTCCACTTGAATGCCCAACTGGCAACTCCAATTTGATCGCCTATGTGTCCAAATCTTCT
>CAUYSK010072117.1:0-23397 GCA_963575035.1 Avahi laniger | reverse complement strand
AAAACATCATGCTGTACACCTTAAATACATAAAATTTTTAATTTGTCCGTTAAAACAATATAAATGCTACCACTGATAGGTAGACAGTATGCATGTCCCTCTTCAGTATGCTATTTCTTCTCCCTGCCAGCCAAACACAGAAAGGAGATCGGTGATTCACTTGTTCAAGGCTGCGTACGTAGCCTGTGGTGGGGAGTAGAGGCTCTAGAATCAGCTTGCCTGGGTTTGAATCCTGTTTCTGCCTCTTCCTAGCTGTGAAACCCTCTAAATTATCTATCCTCTCTATGCCTCAGTTTCCTTATCCGTCAAAGGGTTGTGATGAATAAAAGAGCTAATGCCAGTCAGGTGCTTAGAACAGTAGGCAACGCCCAGTAAAGAGCCATGGGCATGGGCTATTATTATTACTAGTTACTATAGTATAAAGCCCAATGATGGAATATGAGAATCAGGCACGTCGTGGGTAGACCTTGCATAACGTAACACAGTGCCGTACTCTCCACAGGTGCATCCTTGAGCAATGTTCAGTGAAGTGATTTGAATCCTGAAGAGGCAGCAGCCTCTCTTCTCTCTCCCCTCGGGTCTCCCCTGCTGGCTGGCTGCAGGACAACCTCCCAGGACCCCTGGCCCCACATCGCCCCCTCCCTACTGAAGAATCCCCAGCCATGTGCTGTTGGGTCCCAGATGAGGTCCAGACTCCTGGCAATGAGGTTTTGAACTCTTCTGATCCTGCCACCGCCCTTTCTACTAGGGTCCCACTGTGCACTGCCTCCCTCCGAGGCTGCTGGCAGGGTCAAGGCACCTGGGGCCATGGAGAGAGGGAGCTGGACAGCCTTTAGTCCCATGAAGGGCCCCCAGAACACATTTACTCCCAGGAGGGCCCCCAGAGAAGTGTCAGAGGAACTGGAAGCTTCTGGTCTGAAAAAGAGAAGTCCTGGCATTTCCTGTGGGCAGCAGCAGCATAGGGTGCAGAGGTTACCAGGAGGCAGAATTCCCCCCCAGTGTACAACAAAAGGTTCAGCAGGGTTTCCTGGAAGGGGAGCCCTCCTGGGAGCCCATCATCAGGCCTGGCGGTGGAACAGGACCCATGTGGCCTTCTACCTGCCAGGCGCCACCATGGGAGGGCAGCTCCTGGCACCAGGGCCAGGCCTGGGCTGCTCACTGTTGCCCCCATCACTGCATACCACTGGCACTAGGTAAACACTTGTCCCGTAAGTGAAATAATGAAGTACGGAGCATAATTTTTGTAATAAAAAATTAATTTAGAAATGAAGAAAACTTCCTCCATGGATAAGAGGTTGGATATCAGAAAACTCCAGAGGCCTCACCTAACTCCAGTATTTCCAGTTGCAAATCTGGGGACTCTCTCTCTGCCATAAAGCCCTCACTCAAGCCTTGCAGGGTACTCACTGGTCCTCAGACATGCCTTGGGCAGTCCCACCATCTCATGTTTGCTCACTTAGTGTCCTTCCTTCTCTCTCTCTGCTGCTCTGAGTCCAGCCTGCAGTCAAGGTGCAGTCTCCCCACGAAGAGGTCCCTTTCTTCTTAGAAAGGCTGGACCCCAGTTCCCGTCAGTTACCTGCAGTGTGGCAGTTTCAGCATCCTCGTCTGCGATGGAGATCAAGAGGGCACCTGCGTGGATTAGTGGGGCTGCTCACCCACACAACGTGCTTCACGCAATGCCCAGCTCACATCATAGGAAGTGCTCCCGCAACGCTAACTGCGATTAGTTAGGCATTGGTACCTCTCAAGTAGCAAGCCTTGGTACTCACCTCCCCAGCTAAACTCCTGTGGCTTTTATGGCCTACTTAGTCTTCTGGAGCTTCGACCATTGGAAGAGAAACAAGCCCGACTCCTCTTCCCAGCCCCCTCTTCTGGCTGGGTTCTGAGCAAGTTAAGAAATCGGGAAGGGGGAGCAAAAACGAGCCTTGTTAACTAAACTACGGAACTGGACACATTTATCTGCTGAGACAGGGGCGGGCAACCAAGACCTGCAGACAGCTGACTTACAAGAGGAAGAGCAGCAGAGTTAAGCCAAGCCTTCCCAGCTGTTTTGGGAAAGTCGCTCCACTTTTGGCAAAGGGGCGGAGAGAAGGCAGTTGTGGATACATTGAGCTCCCTTCAGGAGGAGGGGGTGAGGAACAGGAGAGAGGCTGAGGAGTGAGCCCCCACCTGGTGAGTGGACCTGGCCAACATTCACTGCAGCCTTAGAATTCTCCCGAAGTGATTTAAATGGTCGAAGAGCTTTGTTTCTCATGAAACAAGCCAAATGTTGGTGACAGTGGTGGAAGGAACTTCAAAACGAAGAGGCCTACCAAGGTGATGGCTCTGGGGCAGAAAGCATGAGTCTGTGATGAGTTAGCAGGGGAAATGGTCAATTGCGCAGTGACTCAGATCTTCCTGGAAGTGACCACTGTGCATTCCACATGAAACAAGGAAAACCATGGGAGCGTTTCGTGGGGTGCTCCAGACACCAACTGGTCATCGATTGAGGGATGAAGCTGGAGAGAAAGTTAAAGTGCGGCTTAACTTATGTGAGGATAAGCACAACCTCCTATGATTCTTGATAGAAACATGGCTCAGGACGACATCAGGAGCTGAGTGGACTCTGGAAGGGCCGGTAGTGAGTTGGGAGATCCCGGACGGATTCTTCACAGATGTCAGGGATTTCTCCTGGGCTGACTTGGGTATCAAGAGCCTTTGTGCCTTTCAGGTTGTAGCTCCTCATAATCTGTCCACTGATTAAACCAACTAATCCATCCCAATGTGTTTGCTGTCTCTGATGATCCAAGCGTGCGCTGTTGGAAGAGTCAGAGTACATTAAAGTCCTGCAGTGGTGAATCTGTTTACAACTTGGATAACCCAGCAGTTCCCAAACTATTTTTAACTTAGAAAAAAAACCATTTCTTTTCCAATAACATTTATATTAATATCCCTCAGGATGAAGATTTCTCAGGAGCACTGTGGGAGACACTGGTCTGATGATTAGTTAGCACTTTCTCACAGCACAGCACCATTGCAAACTGCTTCCTGGTCTGTTACCTCAATTGGACAGGGGTCCCCACAGCAGCCCAAGGAGCTGGCTGGGATGCTCTTGCCATCCCCATGTTTTGAAGAAGAAGCTGAGATTCACTTGGAACCGAAAAAAGCCACAGAGTGAAGGGCAGAGCTGGGCTCTCCCCCTGAGTTTGGACTAGCCACGGGGTGCTCTTTTTCCCCTGCACTGCACTGCCGTATAAGGGATGAGTGCCTGTTGTCCTTCAGCCGAAGGTCAGGATGGCTTGGAACCTGAATGAAACCAGAACTCCAGGTGATTTCCCCAAGGTGAGAGTGACTGTTCTTCCCTGGCACTTCCTAAGATGGGCAAGAGATTTTTGGTGCTTCCTTTGGGGCTGGCATCTCAAGACACTTAGCTCAAAGGAAAAAACAAGGTATATGGAAAACTTGACAAAAAACCCCTAATACCCTCCAATCTTCCCAACTCTCAGCCCCACATTATGCTAATGCAGACACATTTGGGGGCCGGGAGGGGCCAACACACAACAACAGCACACACGGAAGACACCCGAGGAGTACGGGAGCATGTGAGGGAAAGAACAAAGAACCTCAGAAACAGGAAAGGGCCAGAAATTTCTTGCAGGAGAGCTCAGGTCAAGCCACTGCCTTGAGCATGAGAAAGGAAGTGATTGCCAGAGCTGCAGGGAGACGTTCAGAGCTTCCGTTAATACACTGCCCTCCCTCACAGGCGCAAGGGTGCAGGAGCGTGGGACTCCAGCCAAGGCTTGAGTTTACAGTCATTTTCCCAACGAAGTTATTGGAAGGATTTCTGTAGACAGAGGGCTGGCTTCTGGAGTGTCAGTGGTCCAGTGCATTTCTGAGTCCCCTCCACTGACAGCACGCCACCACCCTGGGAAGCTCAGAAATCAACAGAAACAAGACTTCACAAAAAGGACTCTTTCCCTAATAGACATTCTCCAGAAAGACTGGAGTGAGAGTGCGGAAGCTGTGCTGTCTGGGGAGGGGGGCACTCCTCATGATTGGAAGATAACAGAGAAACAGAGTCTAGCCTTGGCATGGCCTTGGTATTTAGTGCCAGGCGAACATCAAATGCAGAATGAAACCAAGAATGGAGCAAACCACCCGTGTGGCGACTGTGAGCATACGTCTCGAACACCTGGACTGGCCCAGACCCCACTGCCGGGCTCGGAAACCACACAGAGCATGGCCCGGGCCATGCTGCCCAGGGTGTTAGTGAAAGTTTGGCACTTGTCTCCAAGACTGCATCAGAGGTATGAGGACAAGTGGTTGGAGGAGAAAGAAAGAGAGGTTTGTTAATTTTCCAGCAAATGAGGAGGATGGAGACTCTCATCTTAAAGCGCCATTTTCCTAACTATAAGCAGAAATACAGAGCTTTTAAAGGGAGAGTTTTCAGCTTCAGGCTACTGCTGTTTGACTATAGTTGGCAGTTCTGATCCATCCCATCTCCAGGTGAAGACAACCTTGCGACCTCCCCCACAATTCAGCTGAGTCATCTCCTGTGGTATAAAGAACAAAGGACACGCCCCTGCCCCTCTGGTTACTGGCGTTGGGCAGGGATGTAGGCTTTAATTCCTAAAAACAGTTGGGGAAGTTTTAAAGATACAACTTGTAAAACATTTTACCATTTTTCAGGCCATTCCCTCTGTTACAAGGGTGCACCCCCACCAGTGACCGGGTATGCAGGGAAACTGAGGCAAGCCAGTCCGGGAGATAGCTTAAGGCCCCCAAGGATATGTCAAGCCTTCCTTGGGCTGCATGGCTGTCTAGGGTGCTTCCGTGGCACCTAGGCTCACTGCCTACCTCTCCTGGGGTTCCCCTGCACCCCTCCACCCCTCCTCCACCCCCACCTCCAGCCTCTCCCAGCCTTGCTCACTTTCCCTCCCAGGCACTTTCCCTGATGAAATCCTCACATGTGTAAAACCTGCTTGGTGTCTGCTCTTTGGAGATCTGGACAAACACAACCTGCATATTCAAAAAAGCTTCAAAATATACCCCAGGCTGCGTCCTTGGGTCCCTCCTGAGAGGGATTGTGTAGTTAACCGTTTGTTGATCTACACATTCTGTATGTTTCCTTTTGCTCATTTTCATTCTTTCATGTAAATATAAAAACAAGTCTAGTATCAAATTCAATAAACTGATATGATGATAAAGAAAAAAGTTCAACAATGTTTTAGAAATGATGCAGAAAATTCAGTTTTCTCCCCAAGCTGTGGAAAATACTTCCTAATTAAGTGCGAGTACAACTCGCCTCCGAATAAACAGGAACAAACTTGAACAATGTTGACCAAGCAGAATAGGTGAAGTCTTTATTTTCCACGGTATCTCACACTGTAAGAAGCCTCTGGAAATGTCAGAGACAGGGGAGATAGGCTAGGCAAATAGACAAGAGAAACGAGATAAAAGGAGTGAATGAATAATAGATTTTTAAACCACTTTATTGGGATATGACTGGCATACAAAAATCTGTACATAGTTAATACATACAAATTGATGAGTTTGGATTGTGGTGAAATGCTCACCACAATCTATGCCATAAACATACCCAACACCTCTAATAGTTTCCTCCTGTCCTCTTTATTATTGTTATTATTTTGTGATAAGAGCACAACATAAAATCTCCCCTCTCGGCAAATTCCTAATTGTATGGTGCAGGGTTGTTAGCAACAGGTGCTGTGCTGTTCAGTAAATCCAGTACATCTCTGGGACTTATCTTGTGCAGCTGAAACTTTGTACTGTTTGACTAATAGAGAGATAATGGATCTTTTAGCTAATGGCTCCCTTTCCTCCAAATAACAATCAGAAATGTCTCTTATCATGCGGGAAAATTTCATTTCTGCTTTGTTCACAACTAAGTATTTAATAACAAGGTGTCCTAGAGGCTTCTGTACACCACAGTGGCTGGAAGCACAGAAGGGCCACATCGGGGAGGAGGGGAGCACACAGTCAGTTCTCACATGGGCTGTTGCTTTGCATCCCGCCCCCAAAGTTAATCTGGGCACTTTCAAAACATATCAAAGCCTCTGTTTTGAGCAGTGCAAATCCTGAACGAATGCAAAAATGTCCCGAGGTCCCTGCTCTGGAAAAGATAAGGGAGCCAGTGTGGGGGTGGAGAAAAGGTACCTCAGTGCTGAACAGCAGAGGGCAAGCATGGACCCAGGCTAGTGACCTAGGACAGCGACCAGGAGGACAGGGGCAGGGGCGGCTGTGGGTGGCGGGGAAGGGGGTAGGTGGGGGTGCCACACTTTCATCATGCCAGCCACCCTCCTTAGGGCTTTACATGCCTCATCTGGTTTAAACCTCTCAGTGACCCTACGCATTTGTTTTTATCATTTCACAGTAGAGGAACTGATGTCAGTTTTTTGAACAACAAACCCAAGATCAGATAACACAATGGTGGGGCTTGTCCTGGAACCCAGCTCTATCAGATGCCCGGAACCCAGCTCTATCAGATGCCCGTCGCCAGCCCTATCCGAGGCGTCTGCTCCTCCCTAGAGGTCTGTGGATGCGGCCTGAGGGGTTGGGCGGTAGAGTGTTTCTGTTGGCTCTGGACTTTCATCCCACTCCGGAGGCTCACGACTAGGATTCAGCAGTTTGTTTTTATGTCAGACATCTCTGCTTTAATTCTACACTTCTCTTAAAAAAAAAAAAAATTCTGAAGAACATTTGCATATTGTGACTTCATCACAACCAAGAGAGTCCTCCTTCTAGAAGAGGAGTGTTAATGCAATGGCTGGCGATGGTTCTCTGCTGGACCCTGGCGCGCCCTTCCTGCCGTCCCTGTGCACCCCTTTCTGATTCTGTGTTCCTTTGCTCCAACAGTTTGCACCTGTGACTCTATCAAGACCTGCCCTCAGGCTACTGAGCCTCTTGCCCACAAAGTTCAGAGCCAGAGCAATCCCCCAACACCCACGTCTGAGTCAGAACAGACTCCGAGGCACGACTTACACCCCAGAGTCGAAGCCGCTGTGGGATCAGGCCAAGGCTGCCCTCGCGACCCTGCCTGCGATCACACCATTGCCTGGTTTCCTCCCTCCCTGTCCTGCCTCACTGACTCCCTTGCTGGTTTTTTTCTGGGTGCGTTTCCTTAATAAATTATTTGCACGTTCATCTTCATCTCAGAGTCTGGGATCCTGATCTAAGACAGGGAGTTTACCATATATGTGTGGTGTTGCTTTAAACAACTGATTAAGATATATAATTTACGTATAATAAACTGTATCCACTTAATGTCTATGATTTGATGAATCTTGACAGTTGGGCACATCTGTTAAACAATTCCCATAATCAAGATACAAAATATTTCCATCACCCCCAAGAGATTCTTTGTGCTCCTTCGCAGTCCATTCCTCCCTCCACCTCCAACTCCAGGCAACCCAGTCCTTGAGCTCAGTTGCTCTGCAGCCCGCTGCCTAAACATTTAGCAATGCTACGTATTTTGGGTCTTTGTATGTCAGTATCCCACTTAAAGGTGCTAATTTCCATATTAGTTAAGAAAATTCCAGCTACTATAAGAAACAAACTCCAAAATGCACACCAAGCTTAAACACACAGAGGTGTATTTCTTGATTATGTAAAACTATCAGGACTGTGGCCAGGCGCAGTGGCTCATGGCTGTAATCCTAGCACTCTGGGAGGCCGAGGTGGGAGGATCGTTTGAGCTCAGGAGTTTTAGACCAGCCTGAGCAAGAGCGAGACCCGTCTCTACTAAAAATAGAAAGAAATTGGCTGGACAACTAAAAATATATAGAAAAAAAGATTAGCTGGGCATGATGGCGCATGCCTCTAGTCCCAGCTACTCGGGAGGCTGAAGCAGTAGGATGGCTTGAGCCCAGGAGTTTGAGGTTGCTGTGAGCTAGGCTGACACCACAGCATTCTTGCCTGTGCAACAGAGCGAGACTCTGTCTTAAAAAAAAAAAAAAAAACACAACTAATCAGGACTACTAATGGGCAGGCAATTCTCCTTCAAGTATTAATTCAGAATCCTGGGCATCTTTCACATTGTGATTCTGACATCACTAGAGTTGGCATTCGAGATCACAGTGTATCCAACTGCACAACCTAAGGGGAGGGAGACAGAGTATGAAAGAATGCTCACGGAAGGGTTTTATGGCTGGCCTGGAAATTGCTTATATCACTCTGTCCATACTGCATTGGCTAGAACTCAGCGATATGACCACACATAAACCCAAGAGAGGCTGGAAATGTAATCGACCTGCATGCCCAGAAACTGTCAGTGCTCTCACACATGCATGTAGCTATCTGACCAGAAAAAAGAAAAGCTAGAAAGAGGAAGAAAATAGAGGTACTGACACATAACGTCATCAGTTTTGATAAAGACAACAGCACAACAGCAAAACATGATAAGAATAGGTATCATCTGTCAAGCAGTTACATGCCAAGTGTTTTATCATGCATTGTCAGGTTTATCCTCACAGCTCTAGGGGTGTCCGATTTGCAGACAAAGACTAAAGCAATGTGAGATTATATGATCCATCATATTTGCATAGTTATCAAATGGCAGAGAATAGATTTGTGACCAGGTGTTTCTTGACTCCTAAGCTTATGCTATTAACATCAGGTAGAACAAATTAGCTGCAGGATTTTTTTGCTTTACATGAGAGCTATGAAATATCACCAGCAGATTTCAAAATAACACGTCGCACCCAGATTATGAAGATTATGTCATGGTATTCAAAGATTCTAGAAGGACTAGAGAAGATAGTTCCCACAGTTTAGACCTCAGGGCAGATGTCCAAGAAGACATCTGCACCACAGATACAAGGGTGAGGCTAAATTCAACCCTGAGAGATAAAGTCATTTGCTATTTACCCTACCCCTCTGCATTCTAAAAAGGGTGAATCACAAAGACAATTCTTTATGAGACGATGAGTGAAGAGGCAAATTTTAAAATCTGGGAGAAAAAAACATTCCCTATATGACAACAAGCATAGAGAGAGTGGGATGGGGTGTGGGTGTGACGTGTGATCTGGGAAGAAAGATGAGGCTGGCACCAGTGAGTTTGCAAAGGCTGTGCGAGACCATGGGAGGAAGAGAAGAGACCAGAAACTGTGCAGCAGCTGAGAAAGTTTGGGAAGAGAAGACAGAAATGTTAAAAAGGGATTTTCAGGAGGGGCTGCTGTACAGTGTGGGATGTTACCTTCCTATTGGTTAGGGTTTGGTCATGAAAAATCTTCTCTGGGTATGTTGACCAGGAAAGGACCTAATATGGAATTTAGATACTTTCACAACTAATAATTTTTTTCAAGTGCCCATGAAACATTCACTAAGATAAACCATATCCAAGGCCTCAAATTTTTTTAAAAAATTGAAATTATAGAGCATATTCTCAAGCCAAAATGAAACCAACTAAAATTTAACAACAGAAAGACAATAGGAAAATCTTTAAACACTTGAAAATTTAAAAACATACTTCTAAGTAATTCAAGGATCAAAGAAGAAGTCTCAAAGAAAATAAAAATTATACAGAACTAAAAGAAAACAAAAAATATAATATATTGAGAAATTTGGGATGTAGCTAATGCAATTCTGAGGCAAATATACAGCACTAAGTGCTTACATTAGAAAACAACAGTTTCAAGTCAATAATCCAAGTTCCTTTCTCAAGAAACTAGAAAATGCAGAGCAAAATAAACCCAAAATAAGCAAAAAGAAGGAAAAAATAAAGATAAGAGCAAAAATCAATAAAATTGAAAACAGAAAAACAATAGAGAAGATCAATGAAACAAAAAGCTAATTCTTCAAAAAATCCATCAAAGTAGTAAACCTATAGCAAGACTGATGAGAAAGAAAGAAGACAAAAATCAACAATATTGGGAATGAAACAGGGCATGTTACTACAGATTCTGCAGCTATTAAAAGGGATTTTAAGAGAATACTATGAACAACTTCATAATAATAAATTCAACAATCCAGAAAAAACAAACCAATTTATTGAATATCAATACCAAGAAAAAAATTGACAAAACATTTTACCCATTCATGATTAAAAACTCAGCAAAGGCTAAAGAGAAACTTCCTCAACTTGATAAACAAGATTTGCAAAGAGCCTAGAGATAACATCATACTCAATGGAGAAAGACAGAATGTTTTCCACTAAGATCACAAATAAGGCAAGGATGCTTACTCTCACCATTCCTATTCAACTGGAAGTTTCAGCCAGTGCAATAAGACAAGAAAAATAAATAAAAGGCATACAGATTGGAAAAGAGGAAATAAAACTGTTCCTATTTGAAGATGACATGGTTGTCTACATAGAAAATCCCCAGGAATCTACCAAAAAACTTGGAACTAATAAATGAGTTCAGCAAAGTTGTAGGGACAAAACCAACAAACAAAACTCACTCACATTTTTATATACTAATAAACAAGTATAAACCAAAATTAGAAATACACCATTTCAATTACTCCAAAAAGCTTTTAAAATATACCTAGGTATAAAGCTAACAAAGTATGTATAGAACTTGTATGATGAAAACTACAAAATCCTGATAAAATAAATCAAAGGAGACCTAAATAAATGTAGAGATATAAACCATGTTCATGGATTAGAAGACTCAATGTAGTAAAGGTTTCAATTTTCTCCATAATTGATCCTTAGGTTTAAGGCAATTTACAGTATTAAAATTCCAGTGAAGTTTTTGTAGCCATTGACAAGCTTGTTATTCTTAAATTTATATGGGAAGTTACAGGGCCTAGAATAGCTAAAATAATTTGAAAAAGAAGAAGAAAGTAGGAAGAATCACTTACCTGATGTCAGGACTTATTACATGGCTATAGTAATCCAGACAGTGTGATACTTAGGCACAGAGATACATATATTGATCAATGAAACACACAGGGAACCCAGAACCAGACTCACAAATATGCCCAAATGTTTGACAGAGGTGCAAAGGTATTCAACAGGAGGACAGTCTTTTCAAAAAATGGTGCTGGAGAAATTGCACGACCATAGGCAAAACAAACAAACAAAAAACCCCTCAACCTAAACTTCACACCTTATACAAAAAGTAACTCAAAATTTATCATGGACTTCAATGTAAAAAGCAAAAATATAAAACTTTAAAAAATAACATAGGAGAAATGTTTGGGATCTAGGCTAGGTGAAGAGTTCTTAGATTTACTAGATATCAAAAACACCATTCATCAAAATTAAAAGCTTTGCTCTGTTAAAGACCCTGTTAAGCAGATGAAAAGACAAGCTACAGACTCAGAGAAAATATTTTCAAACAAAATATCTAACAAAATATTTGTATTCAGATTATAAAGCATTCTCAAAACTCAAAAGAAAAAAATAGCAAACAATTGAATTAGAAAATGGGAAAAGCTGGGAAGCCAAGGCAGAAGGATCCCTTGAGCTCAGAAATTCAAGACCAGCCTGAGCAAAACTGAGACCCCGTCTCTACAAAAAATAGAAAAATAAGCCAGATGTGGTGGCGCACTCTTGTAGTCCCAACTACTCAGGAGGCTGAGGCAGGAGGATCGCTTGAGCCCAGGAGTTAGAGGTTGCAGTTAGCTATGATGATGCCACTGCACTCTAGCCAGGGTGACAGAGTGAGACTTTGCCTTGAAAAAAAAAAGACATAAATATTTCATTGAAGAGGATATACAGATAGCAACTAAGCATGTACAGAGATGTTCCATATCATTAGCCATTAGGGAATCATAAATTAAAACTACCATGAGATATTACTACATACCGACCAAAATGGCTAAAATAAAAAATAATTTTAAACAACCCCAAAAAACCTAGACCTAGAGGGGAAGTTTTTAGAGTACTTCCTTAAAATACCCTCTCCTTCCCTTTTCCAGTTTGGGGGGTGGGATGAATTTCTTTCTTTTTTTTTATTTTTATTTCAGGGTATTATGAGGGTACAAACATTATGGTTACATTTTATGTCTTTGCCTCACCCAAGCGAGGGTTAGAGGCTGCCCTTCCCCTCTACAATGCTCCCTGTGTCCTTTAGTTGCCCGTTTACCAGCCCCATCCCCCGGACAGAGCCCTTAACCATGACTGAGACTACACAGGAAGGGGAACAGGTTAGGAGAAGGGAGAGAAGGGCAAAGGAAGAGAGTGATAAATTTGGTATGGGGAATGTTCAATTTATGGTGCTCAGAAAATGCACGGGTACAGATATGCCCTTGACCAAGGACAACGAAGGCTATGGTTTGTTTAAGGAATGCCTACCATGGGTCAGGCACTGGACTGAGGAGTTTTGAAGATGACCTTATTTAACCCTAGCAACAGTCCTGTGAGCTAGATGTTATTGGTTCCATTTTATATATAAGGAAACCGGGGTGCTGAGAGTTTTGAAACTCTAATGCACTTAGCTAATTCCTGCATTATTTAGTCCTTCAACTAATCCTTTATCTACCTTGTCATTTTCTGACTGTAAACTTTCTACCAAGAAGTCCTTTTACCTTCCTCATTCCTCTGCCTTCTCCTGATTTCCACATGTAGTCATAGAAGGAATGCTGCCAGTTTGGAATGAGATGTGTGTTAGAACTCAGCTCTTCTGCTCAATACCTGTGCGGCCCTCCCTTGTAAAATGGCTCCTCATTTGTAAAATGGAGAATATGTAATGCCTAACTCTTTACATTTCGAGTAAGCAGAAATGTTCTAATATGTATGTTGTAAGAAAATTTAGGAATAATAATTTTCAATGAATAAACAGTTCTAGAATGTGAAATTTGCATGATTTTAAGAGCGAACTATTAATATAAGAACACAAGAACTTCAAAGAAATTTCATGGCTTCAGTGAACTGTTTTGAGCTGCTTCCTCAGATCTTCATGGATCAAAGTTGAGCCTCCACCAGCAGGAACACTTAATGGGGAAGGTTGAGAATTGCCATGTGTTCTATTAATATCTAGAAGTGTTGTAGTTAGAACCAAATGACCCGTGAAATATCCTAAGTATCATTAGAAAAAGAAATTTGTAAAAAAACTCTGGACAAACAGTACTTATGTTGATTCTGGTTGTTGTTTTACTCAAACTTTCTCTGCCTGTCCTTCACCCCAGCAGCTGATTTGTAGACCGACCTTTTACTTGGGCTGGTCCCCAACTGCACTGGTACTGTCACAAGACGGTGAACACCGTGAGTAAATGCATGTTCTGATTTGCTTTGCTCTCAAAGACCAACCTGACCTTCTCCTTGTCTTTCTGACTGGTTATGACTCACAGCCGAGCTGAAACCCTTGACATCCCAGGCTGGGTGGGGAGTGCTGTCTCTTCTCTGCCCATACAGATTTCCCAGCACCGACTGGTTGAGAACTGGGCTTGGCAATGGGAAGACTAGGCTCCATTGCAATGGTTATACTCTCCATGGATACAAATTATCTGGATCCCTCTATCCTCATGGACACAGGTCCTGCCTCTTCCAGAAGTCCTCTTCTACTGTGTGAAAGCAAGCATTGAACCCTTCATCCACTTCTTGGAAACTTCTCTTGAATTTCACCTTATCTGAATCAACAGACTCACCTACATATTTCCAAATATCAAGGAGGAATTTTTACATTTGAATCTAGCTGTTCAAATTTAGATTGCAAACTGAATTTGTTCTACATTGTACTGTGTGACTATCAATGTACTTAAATTATAAAAAAATCATAAAAGTAATATAAACTTATCAAAGGAAACAATGAAAACTGACAAAAAGGAAGTAAATTCCCAGGATCAATATTTTGTCATGTTCCTTCCCAGATATAAACATTTTTTTGTATCTATTGATCATTAAAAAATTGTCCTTTATCACATACATAATTATATTTTAAGCTGAGATTAATTATGAGTGGGCTTCAGGGAGCACCTGAACTCCCTGAAATTGTATGTAAAGTTGTACATACGGGCATATGCATTTTTTTCTGGGGAGTAGGGCATAATTTCTCATATACCCAAAAGAATCTGTAACTCCACACATTTAAAAAATTGCAGTAAATTTGCACTATATATTTTTTTCTCCAGAAAAACACTTTCCCTGGAGGTGTGGGGGATGTTGGTATATAACTCGAACTATGCCAGGGCTCAGCATTTTAATTTTTCTGTCTGCAGTGGATTTGACTGTCCTTGTAAAGGGTTAGGTCAGACTGTCTCCTACAGCATGTAGCTTTTGGACAACCAGGTAGCAGTCTAAGTTCTGTATTTCCATGATTCTGTTAGATGTATGTAGTGGGAGGAGGCATGGGGGCATTGCTCAAGGAGACAAAATGTGGAGTATGTGGACAATCAGTGATTTCACATCCTACAAGGGAAGGTCTGATGTGTGCTGGGATTAGAGTTCATCCTCAATATCACACCTACTGCAGGTATATCATTTCATCTACCTCTCCATCTAATCTTGCTGTTGTAGAATCAACAAATAGCTATTGAATGCTTTTAATGGGACACAGTCATAATTATCATTTCTCTTTGACAAATTAGGGAAAATGATGCTCAGAAAAATCCCTGTGGTTTTCTAAAGTTCCCAGTGGCAGAAGATGAGAAACCTGGAATGTGAACCCAGGTTTGGTGACTCCAATCCAGAAAGTTTGCGCCTGAATCATAGCTTATCATAGCCACCTGGGTTTATTTTGGGGAGAAGTTTCCATTTGGAAAGGTTTTTGAATGGTCAGTTGATTTCTGTAGGCACTTGGTGGTGTCCAATGATAGCAAATAAAACTAGATCCTAGATTTGGTTTGATCGTTATCTCCTCACTCATGAGAGCAAGAAGCAGGTGCATAAGTGAAAAGAAAGAAAGAAGTTTCTTTACTTGCTCTGTATTTAGGATATCATAAAAATACTCCTAGAAAACTAACTGGATGAGAGGACCTAATTTTCTAAAGATTTATCTCTATTCTGAATGTTATGCTTAATACGTCATTACAGGACTCTTCCATTTCTGTGCTTAGAACATTTTCCTCTAGTATTAATGACATTTATCTCTCATCATTGAAGATAAATGTCCCACTGGAGAGAGAAATGGGCAAGATTTGTGGACTCCGACAAACTTGCAAAAGAGAAATGAGGCAAATATTTTATAACAGAAAGATGTTAAGAAATTAAATTCTTGAATATGCAGGCATATTGCTATATTAACAGAAGCTCACCTTTTAGATAAAAATGTGCTTATAACAGACCCAGTGAGATTTTGTAATTATCCTTATTATTTGAAGATTTGATTTACATCAATACAATTGATGAAACTGTTTAGCAGTAGATTCTCAAAATGCTGTACTTTACAAATAACACATTAAATTGATTTTCTCATTTTTATATATTACAGTTTAAATGTTTCTCAAATGCTTTGCAGAATATTGAAGATTTCAGAAGACAGGGATTTTATCCAGTGCAGTACATACACCCTCTAATCAGGCTCCTTAACAGGGCCATACATTTTCTGGGAGGAATAATTAGTGTTGGATAATTAGTTACAGAAGGCACAAAAAGGTATTCAAAAATACCAAGGTAAAAAGTCTTGAAAATTAAGTGCAAATTATTTAACAAAGATGCCATATAGTAATATATTTTTGTAATCACACTAGTTGTTTTGTACCATTTGATATTTTTAATGTACTAGGTGCAGTTGCATATTCACATACACATACACACATATATACACACATAATTATTATACTTAAAAAATTAACTGATATTTTAAATTACAAAAGTTATATATACGTTCATGGGAAAAAATTAAAGCTATACAAAAGACAGAACAAAAGTTCATCTTCTTATTTCTCAACCCTCAATTCTACTACTCAGAGGTAAACAGGGTTAAAATTTCCTGCCAGCAATGTTCACTGTCATGGGTGTGTATGTCTTTTAAAAAGCTCTACAAATGTGCTTATAAGACTGTTTACCATCTTTCTTTTTCAGTAAACAATGTCTTGAATGTCAGCCTTCTATATCTGTATACATAGATCATTTTCCTTCTTTTTGGTGGCTGCATTATATGCCATTGTAGGAATGCATTAATATTTACTTAATCAATTCCCTACTGATGACCATTTTGATGGTCTCTTCTTTTATTTGTTTTTTTTTTTTCCTATTGTAAACCTATGTACAGGTACGCTCATTGCACCAATATCTTTCCATACATGTGTGGGTGTAGCATTGGATGGTTGGGTAACTTCCTGGAAATGTAATCTCTAGATAAAATGACATGTGCATTTTTAATTATCTAGTTTTTTTACCTTTAAGAAAATATGACTTGTAGTAAAGAGATGAATCTATACAGAAAGTGAAAAGCAAAGATTCCTGTCTCAAGCTCTGAGCTTCCCCTATAACCGCGGTTAAGTTTCTTAGTAGACTGTTCTACCATGAATATAGTACATATTTTATATGTGCATTTAAAAAATACAAGTGGAATGATTCAATACTGGGTATATTCACTTTACATTTGATAAGTACTGCTCTTCAAAAAGATTGCAACAGTTATATTCCTATGAAAATTGTGGGTGAGTACCACATCCCCGCCATCCTTGACAGCATCCCTGGATACGATCATATTTTTCATGCTTTGCCATCTGTTGGATGAAAATGACATCTTTTAAATTGACATTTCTTTATTTATTTCATTGACTTCCTTACTGGTTTCTGGCCTTTCTTGGCACACTCACAAGCAGACATAAGTATTTCTACTGTTACTTGAAACAAGATGCCTACTCTGTCCCTTGATGAGATGTTATATTTCCTCCCCCTCCTTCATGTTCCTTTAATTCCAAAAATGAGAGCTTTAGAGTATGTTCACACTCCCCTTTCTCTATTCCCTTCCTCTTCCAGGTGAGATCCTTGAAGTCTTTTCCTTCCCTTCCCATTCATCCTCTGCTCTCAGCTTCCAGGTTAGACTGAGATATTTAGTAATTTTAGACTAACAGTAATCTAGACTATTATTTCTTCAGATGGGATCCATGGGTGATATATTCTTTCAATCCTTCAATATACGTGTACATCAGGCTTGCACCTCTACAGGGTGATAGTATCTTCAAAGACTCTGGTCTTCTAAGCTTCCTTTTTCTTAAAAACCTGGGTTGTTATTTCAGCTTCCGGTATTGAGGATAAATCCAGTGTCAGTCTGTCTCCTTTGTGAGTTATTCATTCTGTTTAAAAGCTGGAAAGCTTTTCATTTTATCCTTGTTCAGGGGTTTTACAGTAATGTTTCCAGGGGTGTGTCTTCTATCACTGAACTTGCCTGTAACTTGGTATGCCCTTTTACACTGCAGACAAAGGAATATTTCTTTCATTTGTTTAATTATTACCTCTCCCTAATTTGTTCATTTTTCTCCCCTTAGAACCCATATTATTCACATAATAGAAAGCATTTAAGTCTTTTATATTTTTTCCTCATAATTTCTATCTCTTTGTATTTTTGTTCTTGAGATGTTTCTTCCTTTGGCCTCTAATTCACACCTCCCCGGTGACCCGTCATTATCTTCAATTCATCCAATAAATTTTTAAATGAAAAAAAAATCATACTTTTAATTCCAGAAAGTCATTTTGTAGCATAATTGAATGTCCTTAAGTGTTCTTATTAATTTTTAGATAGAATTAAATAAGAGACCATCTAGATAGATGCTTAGTTTTTACTGAGACCCAGTGGAGTTCTTAGGTCTTCTTGTGAGGACCTTACATTAACAATGTAGATGCAATCTTGGCCACATAACCTCTGATCCACGTTTTTCCTTTCTCTGCTGGGCTATTCACAAGAAATAATTTTGATAATGTCCAAATAAATGCTACTCTGAAGGTCTGAAGGCAAGGCATTTATTTGTATTGACATTTCTAAAAACATGTAGGATAAGGTTTTAAAGTTCATGGACATGTAATGGATATAGTCGTGTGAATTTGTGCTATGAGAATAACTCTGGAAGGACTGCTATCAGGAAGTTTCTGATTTCTCTCATATACTCTCTCCTAAGTTTCACCAAGTTCCATTCTAATATGATTCATAGACTGTGTCTCAGAACTGTCTCTGTTTGCTCTAGCAATGTCTTGAATCACATCACATGATAGTTAAATGAAAACGATAAAAGTTTATGGGGCAATTATTCTCAAAGTCTCCTCACTCAAAACTAGTTTGTGTGTCTTTTCTGCCAGTCCACTAATAATAATTACATATGAAAGTTATATTAGGCACAGTAGATTTAGGATGTGGTAAAAGTTACTGAATGATGAGGAGGGACTGATTATTCTTCAGTGGAGAAGAATGAACATGCTTATTTTGGGTCCTTTTCTACTTACACATCTGTCTCCTGGATTACTATTAAAATATTCTGTTTTTTTCGCATTCTGTATGCTTAAATTATTTTGTATCTGTTATTTGATATTCAAGGTATCCTACCAAGGTAGGGAGGAAAATTTAATATGTTTTTTTGATTTTTTATAACTGGAAAATTGAAGTGTAAAAAAGGTACCAAATAGTGTCTCTTGGAGCCAAGAAGAAAAACAAACCACTTGCTTTCAGGGCTATTACATCCTCTCTTTGATTTTGAAACTCTTTAGTCAAGAAATAGAATACGCACTCCTTTTTTTTTTCTGAGACAGAGTCTTGCTCTGCTGCCCTAGCTAGAGTGTGGTGGCATCATCATAGCTCACAGCTGCAATCTTCTGAGCTCAAGCGATCCTCCTGCCTCAGTCCCCCAAGTAGCTGGGACTACAGGTGTGCACCACCATGCCTGGCTAATTTAAAAAGACTTTTTTCGAGACAGAGTCTCGCTATTGCCCAGGCTGGTCTCAGTCTCCTGGGCTCAAGCTATCCTCCCACCTTGGCCTCCCAAAATACTGGGATTATGGGCGTGAGCCACCATGCTCAGCCCATGCACTCCTTATATAACTTTTAGACTCAAGTTATTATACAACTGGTCCCTTCCTACTCAAATCCACTGATATTTTCAACTCTTCCTTCTCTTTAATATATTTATGGCATCTGATGTTGGGAATCCTACCCTCACCCTCCCAAAGCCCTTTTTTCCCTTGGACGACATGATACCATGCTCTGTTGAGTTTTCCTTTATCCCTCTGATTACTCTTTTTCTGTCTCTTTCATTGATTCTTCTTCTTGCTCTCATTGTATAAGACCCAGTTCTTGATGACATGTTTATTCATTCATTCATCAAGCATTTGTTGAGCACTTATGATGCACCAGGCACTGTGCTAGGAAGTGGTCATAAAAGGATGAACAAGAAAGTGGTATCCACTTTCCTGTAGCTCACATTCTAGCAGGGAGACAGACGATAAGAATACAAACAAATAAAAGAATGACATTGTGATATGTGAAATTAAAGATTGTGATCAGTACAACTAAGGAAATAAACAGAGTTTGGTGAAAGAGAATAATGGGGTTTGAGTCCGCAAGCCCTGCTTTAAATAGTACAGTCTGAGAAGACTTCTCGGAGGAGGTGAGACCTGCAGTATGGGAAGGGGAGAGGAAGTCAGCCCCAAAGAGGCAACAGGTGCAGAGTCCCTGAGGAGGAGCTGACAGAAGGTCCTCGTGGCGGTGACATAGCGAGTTAGCAGGAGGCGGGCATGAAAAGTACAGTGAGAAGAACAGACAGGACACAGATCGTGCAGGGCAGGGCAGGCTACGTAAGGAGTTCAGACTTAACCTAAGTCAATAGGAAACCTTTGAATAGTGTTATGTAGGGGAACGAGTAGGTCAGAGTGCATTTTTAAAAGAATGCTTTGGTTGCTGGGTGGGGAACGGACTCTAAGGAAGCAAGTGTGGAAGCAAGAAACGTGGCAGGAGGCTATGCAAGGTGCTGTTGGTTGGCTACCAAAAGTAATCCCCAGCCTCTTTGCTCCTCCCATACTGTCTAGAAGCCCAGGTTTTATTTTTTCAACCTCCCTTGGAGCTGGAGTTTACCATGTGACCCAGATCTGACCTCTGAACCATAAAACAAGTCTGCTGGAAGCCTTCTAGAAAAGATAACTGTGTTTCCTGATAAAAGGAAAGGATATGACAGCTGGCTAGTGCTGCCTCTCTCTCCATGGGCATGTGTCCTTATTTCTGCCTTGGAACCAATGATACCTGAAAGCCATTTTGTGATCATGATGAAATGAACAAGAAAGTGACAGAGACACAGATGTGGAACCACTGAACAAACCCTGGTGTTATCTTGTTCAGATGTCTTGATCTAGAAACAATTTGATGCCTTTATTATTTAAGCCGCTAATAACCAGCTAAGTTGCTACCTGTAGCTGAGACCATTTCTAACTAACCTGGAGGCTCTTGTAGGGTCAAGGTAAGGAATTGGTGGCTTGCACTAGAGTGATAGTGCTGAGTACTAACTTTATGCAGATGACCACCATACTTCATCTTCAACCCTGATCTCTTCCCTTTCTCTTTCTCTCTCTCTCTCTCTTTTGATTGGAGTTCATTTGCTTTCAGTTGATCTCCTCATGTCTAAACACTCCAAGAACCTTTCAGTGTCCCAGTGTCTGGTTGATCCTTTCTCCATCCCATCTTCCCATAACTCTCAGGACAATATCAGGGTGATCTTCCCACATTCCTGTTCAGGAACCAACGGGGGATGCTGGACAAACCTGTGATTCAGCCTTGTATTCAAGGCATTCTATCAGATGAACCAACTCTGCTTGTATAACCTCATGGCTTTCTTAGTCTTCAAATACACACTCCCTACTTCAACTTTTGGTTAAACTTTGTTCTTATTTATCCAAAATGCATCTATATGCCTTCTATGTCAAACACTTTGTTAAAACATGATTCTGTCACCTATGTTCAACTAATTTAATCTTTACAACCAGGTTTTATTATCCTCATTTCACTCATGTGGAAACTAAGAGTTAGAGAGGTTGCCTTGCTCAAGGTCAAAAAATTGGTAAGAGACAGACCCAGGATTTGAAGCCAAGTTCTCTGATTCCAAGCCCAGTGTCTGTTCTTGAGCTTTTATGCTGCAGACTCTGAATTGTCTCACTCTGTGATGCTCTCTCTTTGGCTTTCTGTCAATGCACACCTGCCTTTACCTTCCATCCCTTTCAAGAACTTTCTAGAAATTTGCCTCATCTTGGAGTCTTTGTCATGTTTCCTCATTGCTTTGAAAATAGTTGGAATTATATCATTACAGACTGTTTTTTATGATGGCAACATTCATTGCAATTGGTTCATTAGTTTCTGGTAATTCCATATCTCTATGGTCTATCTCTTCAACCAGATTTCAGGCTTCCCAAGGGTAGAAGCAAGCAACATATGCTTCCTTAATTTTTTGGTATTAGCTTTTAATAATTAGAAAAATTTAGTAGGTGATTAATTGATGCTTGTCTAATAAATGGATAAATGGATAAATAAAACAATAAGAACCTTGTGTTAAATCTGTGTATCTGGCTCCAGATAATTCTTTACATCCTTTGATTTCATTGTCACTTACATTCACAGAATCTAAGTCCTAATAAGCACCACTTCCTTGTTTTTTTAAAACAAAAATTCCAATGTGTTTCCTATTGTGGTATCTTATTTGATAACCTTTCTAATTAGCATTACATTTTAAACGCTTTTAAAATGCCCCATTACATATTTGTCCAATAGTCCATGACAGTTCAGATATGTAATTGCTGTTATGGATTACCTGGTGACCATCATTAAGTAATTAGAGAGACTTAAACATGTGTAATGCTAATTAGGAAAGTTATCAACTATGGGCAGTTGGGATAATAGGGAACATGATGATGATTCTGTTTTGGAACTGCAGTAAAAACATGGCTGCAGGGAAACGGATGAATCTTTTGTGAATTTAGCGCTCGAGGAAGTAAGGAGTCATTTTAACAATGGAGAATTTGGCACAGCAGAAAGTGACTGTGTGACTTATGCCCTCTTTGTGTCACCCATTAATAACTGACTGTGACTTCCAAAATACTCTCGGGCTGTGCTAGGGGAGCAAAAGGGGTGAAGCCCAGAGCAATATACAGCCAGAGAGGGCCCCATGTCTGCTCCTTTGAAGCACTCCCCCAAATCAGTATCACTTTATTTTCAGCCTTGGTTTTGTAGCCTTGCCATCTATTAGGTCTTTACTCAACATGTTCTATTAAGTGGTGTGATTTTTCCCCCGACCCCCTGAAAAAATGACGATTGCTTTATTAAGAATCATCAAGATTGTCCCAAATTCCTACAAAGGCCACTTGACCCTGACCATTGTTTCAAGCAGTTCTTGGGATGCTGGAGAATTATTAAAAGCAAGGAACAGGACATGTTCTCCAAAGAATTGTGACATGGTTTTGGAACATTTCGCTTTTTAAAGAAATAGTGTTTTACTGTTTCTAAATGGTAAGAAGTAGATTTGGTGGGAGTGTTTAGATGTTATTCTGGAAACTATACGAAATGATATGTGAAACTTTGTACCTACATGGGCATTTTTCTTAGGAGAAGGACTACACTTTCATCAGATTCTGCCCTTGAGCCTTTTGGCGAGCTGGGAGACAGATGTACACTACATGCCAGGCACAAGGGAACACTATCATGTGGAGGCTTGGGATGCTCTGTCGTTAATGTTAGTAAAAAACAGTCGTAGCTAAAATCCAAATGACAAGGCGAGCATTCTCATATCACAGAGCTCTTTCTCATAATTGAATGGCCAAGAACTATGGAGACTTCAGGGTCAGTTCAAGGTCATTTTGTCCATCAGGGGCCTGTTGGTTGCCTGGAGACCTCTCTGGGGTCTTGGGAGAAAAGAGAAGAGGCTGAAATTTTACCCCTCAGTCACAGAATGTTCCAGAGTCCCTTTGCCACCTTATGACTCAGATAGTCATGACACCTTTCATAGTGACTATTTTAGGTAGGTTTGAGGCACATCTTCCTGGAACAGGGGTAGCTGTCCTCTGAAATGATTGTGGGGCCAAGATCACATCCGTGGTTCATGTGGACCCGTATATGTGCTTTAATCCCCCTTTGCCTTCCACGCAGAGTTGGTGACCCAAATTGTGTGTTCAGACACTGAGCACGCCACTGGATTTTATTCAATCATGTCCATGAACACAAGTAATTTTAGGGCCTGGGAAATTTCTGACTTCTTCATACATGGAATTGAGCATGAGATTGGTAAAGACAAGATGAGCATTTTGGCAGATATTTTCCCTTTCAGGGGAAATCAAAGCATCTTCATATATTGCCTCCTCCTCCCTAAATTGAGAGTCTGTTTAGGTTCTGCTCTCCTCTATTCAAGTTGGATGCTATTCTCTGGTTCATTCTTTCATTCTCTTAACTTGGCAAACATCTGTGGCCTGCCGCTGTGTGCCTGGTGCAGACTGTGCTGTGACAGACACGGGGGGGGGGGGGGGGGGGGGGGGGTGCCCTCCCCTGGGCCGTGGGATACGTAACACATTGAATGGGAAATTCGATAACGTAACCACCTAACACC
>CAUYSK010072116.1:0-24889 GCA_963575035.1 Avahi laniger | reverse complement strand
GCTGGTGGTATGTTTTCTTCTGATCGGCTCTCTCCTGTTTGTGGTTTTTGCGGTTATTCCTGGTATCTCTACTTTGGTACCTTTACTTCACACTCTCGGCACTGGGCATTGTGCTGAGGCACAACCTGTCATGGAGTTACTTCTGCTCTTATTCCTATATTTAACAAATAACTAAAAGCAAGCACGGTTACAGAAGCAAATGACATTAGTTAGAACAAAAAGAATGCATCCATAACAACAAAGTATATTCTCCTACTGTCAATTCCTGTCTTTCACTAGAACCGTGAGAAATAAATTTCTGTTTGTTATAAATTATCCAGTCTGTGATATTCTGCTATTAATAGCACAAAACAGACTAAGTCAGAGATATGCGTGGGGATTGGGAGCAAATCAAAGTCTGGGGTTAAGAAAGGCTCCCTGAGGAAGTGATATACGAACTGAGAAAGGAAGCAAGAAGAGAAGCTGCTAGAAGACCCGGAGAAGATAAGCCTGGGAGGGGAATTCCCTGCACAGGGACCAGTGTTTGCAAAGGCCAGGGGGTGAGAGAAAGAAGGGGACCTGCAGGACTCTGTGTGGCTGGGCACAGAGAACTGGAGCGGAGCTTCAAAGGGTTGACTGCTCATAGGAGACCGTGCACTTCATACTGTAGACCGGACACTTTTAACGTGAGCCTCATAGGCCTTTGGGGCTTGGGATGTGGGTTGTTCTAAACATGGAAACGCTCAGTTATGGTGCCACAGATGTGGGCTCCTCTCACAGTGACGGGAATGGGCTTCGTCCACCCAGTGGTGTGCTGGTGCCAGCTCGTGCAGGCTCGGAGCCGATCGTGCACATTTCTTCCCAACTCTGTGTTCGGTGGCCTCGCGTTGCTAAGTTAAAGTGACCCACTGTGGGGTATTCACACCATGAAGGTTGGCAAACCCAACAGAGCAGGGCTTCTGCCACCCCCAACCAACCCCCAGCGGTGGTTAAACATTTATCGGCACCACTGCTTCTACCTCATATTCCAACCCAAAGAGGAGGCCGGTTCTCCAGCACCCAGCGTTCCACTCAGGAGAGTTCAGTGCTGTGATCTTTGCAAATCGGGAAGTGACCGAGACTGGGGAAGTTTACTTTCATTTGCCCTTAAGCATCTGGAGGCTGGGTAGCAGAAGTCCTAAAACCACGAGTTTTGAGGACAGACTGAGGTCCAAATCCCCAAGCTGTCACTATAATTAGCTGTGTGACCTAAGCAAGCAATGTAACCTCTCTTGAGTTTCATCTGTTAAAAGATATCCCCCTCATGGGGCTGTTGTGAAGATTAAGCACTGTAATATACATAAGCTGCATTGCCACTATACAACAAGGACTCAATAACGAAGCATCGATAGAGATATATTTATTTTATTCCAGAATGGCTTTATTATCAGTATTTGAAATATCTGAAAGATATCTGAGGATCTAGGTAGAGGCTAGGTCATGGTAACTGGCTAAGATTTTCTGACCTGCATCTATAGATGACTTTTTAAAAAGATTTTGAGAGATCCAACTTGCCTGAGCTTGTGGTTACAAAAATGTCCTCTCAAGAATCAAGGCATCTAAACACACAACTTCCTAACTTGAAATTATGGGGTGGGGAAAGGGGGCGGCAGGGGAGAACAAAGGTGGCAGATTTTGTCAAAAAGAGCAGGTGCCAGATTCAGATGCATAGCCAATGGGTGGAACAGGTGGCAGACGAAGACTCTTTTGTCCCCACTGTTGAACCTGCTCCAAATCCAGTTGGATTCTGGGTCTGAAAGAGCTGTAGTTGCTCCATGGAGATGAAGTCAGCATTTCAGAGGAGATCTCAAGATACTGAAGGGTGCTTCTCTCTTGAGGCATCTGGTATGCCTTTGAAGTCCAGGACACAGACCCGTGAGCTCTGTTAAGAAGTGCTAATTGGGCTGAAGTCATGATGCAAAGCCCAGAGCCACAGGCGGGCAGCGGTGGCTCACGCCTGTAATCCTAGCTCTCTGGGAGGCCAAGGCAGGCGGATTGTTTGAGCTCAGGAGTTCGAAACCAACCTGAGCAAGAGCAAGACCCCGTCTCTACTAAAAATAGAAAGAAATTAATTGAACAACTAAAAATATATAGAAAAAATTAGCCGGGCATGGTGGTGCATGCCTGTAAGTCCCAGCTACTCAGGAGACTGAGGCAGGAGGATCGCTTGAGCCCAGGAGTTTGAGGTTGCTGTGAGCTAGGCTGATGCCATGGCACTCTAGCCCAGGTGACAGAACAAGACTCTGTCTCAAAAGGAAGGAAGAAACAAATTCTCCTCACCCAGAGATAAAAAACATTTACATTAATATTATATATGTTGGTAGGTATCCTTCCAAATCTGTCTGTGCACACAGACAAACGCACGCACTTTTTAAATGGGTCGGTGTTTTGGTACTTGCCTTTCTGCTTCTCAGTACACCGCAAACATCTGTGTCGATATGTATCCTTCAGCAACATCCTTTTAACTGATGCAGAATATTCTGTGTGGCTTGTGCCTTACTGGGAAGCTATTACTGTTCTGGTCAACACCACAGGCGCGGGGGGAGACGGCTTCCCCCAGAACAAGCGCACTAAGCTCAGGAGCCTGCTACTACCCGGGGACGTATGCGGAGGACGGCGGCACTGCCCCGCGGGTCCCGCGGGGATTAAAGCAGACAGCGCGCCGAAGGTACTAGGCTGACACCGGCACTGCCCCGCGGGTCCTGCGGGGATTAAAGCAGACAGCGCGCGGAAAGCGCTAGGCTGACGCCGGCACGGACGCCGCGGGTGGCATCTGAGACTGTTAAACTGGCCTTGAACTCCTCGGAGTCGTGCTAAGAGGTCCCACATCGGAAGGCCTAACCGTGGCTGTTCACAATCAACAGTTTTCCTCTCCAGTCCTCCTCTCACACACGGATTTACTGATTTTCTTTTTCCCGGAATTGGGGGTGAAACAGAGCAGAGGCCATGGGGAGCCTCGCCCTGCTCGAGGCGGCCCCAGGGGACGCCCCGGAGAGTCGGTGACAGCGGGGGCGGGCCCGCGGCTCGGCCTCCCATTGGCTGCCGGGCACGTCACCTGCCGCCGGTGGGACGGAGGCGGGCCCGGGGCCAGGGGCCGCGGCTGTGGCCAGGGGCGGTGGCCGCCGCCCCGGGGCGAGATGGCGGGGCCCGGGCGCTGGGCCCCCCTGCTCCTGTGCCTGCTGCAGGCCGCTCCAGGTAAGCGCGCGCGCCGCGGGAGGGCGAGGGGCCGCGGGGGCGCCCGGCCGGGCCGCTCCCACCCTCCGACCGACCGGGGCTCCGGGAGGGGAACGTGGGCCACCTGGCGCCGGGGTGCTGCGTCCCAGGAGTAAACAGCCCCGCGTCTTTGAAATTCGTCTCCCGGCAGGAAACTAATGGGGTTTCCTAATTCAGGTTCAAGCTTCAGGTGAACTGGAAAAAAGACGGCAGCAGTTTAGAAAGCAACTGCATTTCTCTATAAAGTGCTTTTTAAGGCTTCCTAAAGCGCTGCTCTCCAAGGCGGGCAGTAGGGCTTAGTGGAACGGACGAGCCCGCGCTCCCCGAGGCCACCTCCCCTTCTCCGCAGGCCTGGGGATGGAGTCTGGCTTAGACTGTGCCCTGCAGTGGTATTCTAGCAAGACTCGGGTTTTTTTCTGGGCCTCTTTTGGCAAACAAGGTGGCAGGGTACCACATACCTCGGGATAGGACCCAATCACCAAACCCCAGCTTCCACGGCTCCAGCCAATCCAGGGAGGAGATCCCGAAATTGCCCCCAGGATGTCTTCCTAGTCTTAGACTCACACTTTAAAGAGCTGAAAAGGTCTTTGGACATAATCTAATAATCATAAAAGCCAACATTTATTGAGCAACTTCTTTGTGCTGGGCACCACGTTATCTTATTTAAGCCTCACACCCAGACTGTCCTGTGAGGTAGATAGTATTCTCCCTAAATGGGGAACCCGAGGCTCGGAGCAATTAAGGGAATTGCCGGAGGACAGCAAAGGTGAGACACGCAGAACACAGGAGGCTGAGGCTGAAGCCAGCCTGGTCAGCTTTGGCCTCTGGGGTGGGCAGCGGAAGCATGCTGTCTGTCCAGCACTAGGTCACTAGGCCAGCGCAGAGATGCCCAGCCCCCTGTGCAGTGAGTGTTTTTGCAGCTGATGAGGAGGGAGAGCATACCTGTGAAAGTGGGGAGAGTGCGGGAATGGGTCCTCTGCCCCCTGTTTCACTGTCAAATTCAATAATTTTCCTGCCTGGACCTGGCTGTACTTTCACGTGAGAAATATTTAATGTACATGACAAACCGTGGTATGATGGTTTAGGGTGAAGAGCAGCCAGGTCCAGGTTCAAATCCTGGCTCTGACACAAACTGGCTGTGTAGCCTCAGGCTAATTACTCTGTCTCTGAGCCTGGTGTCCCCTCCCATAGAAGGGGAAAGAATGATACCTACCCCCTAGTGTGGTTTGTCCTGAAGATTGAGTGAGGTTTTGCATACGAAGAGCCAAACCAGTGCCTGGCATCTTTGAAAGACTCAATAGAGGGTAGCTACTCTAGCTGCTGTTTTTGCAGTGTGGCCAAGCTCAAACTTTGGGACTGTCCTGCCCATAAGATACCTTACAAGCTGCTTGCAGACAGAGTGGCCTCCTGCCAGTCTCCTGCTAGGAAGTCCAGAAGCTGGAGCAGTAACAACACCAGCATCATGGTGATCCAGTCCCAGATAGAGAACACAGGATGGGGGGAGGCGCAAGTGGGCACCCACATGTGGGTGTAAAAGGTCAGGGACAGGCAGCCCAGGCTGTCGACAGCCATCAGTAGAACTGGGTCCCGCTCCCTGATGCCATTCTACAGCTTGTATGGATTTCCCTCATGGCCCATGTGACACTTCAGGGCACTGACTTCTCCATGGGACCATGAGGTCCTAGGGCAGGAATGAAGCTGTATTCCTCTTTGAAACTCCTGGCACAGAGTGATCAGCAGATGTTGTTGACTAACAGTGGTCAATAGATGTTGAAATAATAAACTGAACAGGCCCCATGAGAACCTAGGTGGACAAAGTATGGTCAGACTTTGGAGTTGGCGAGGTCTGGATTTGAATCTGGTTCTACAACTCATTAGCTGAGAGGGTCTCTGTTTTCCCATCTGTAATGTGCTGATCATAATTAAACCCACCTCCTACAGGTGTGGACTGAACAAGAGGACTAAGCAAGAAAATGCAGGCAAAGTGTTTAGCACACAGCCTGGCTCATAGTTAGAACACAATGCGCATTAGCTGCCAGTATTAATATTACCATCATCACCACCTCTTAGAGATGTCAAGGAAGACTCCCTGGAGGAAGGGACGTTTGAATCGGGTCTTTCAAAGATTAGATGGTGAACACCAGGCAGTCAAAGACACTTGGGTTCAAAGACATCCAAAGAATGCAGTGGTTTGGGACATCAGGAAGGAAAATTGGTTGCAGCCTGGTTGCACCCTGTGGGGGTGTCATTATGGAGAGAACAGCAAGATGGCCTGGCCAAGCCTCATCACATAGGGCCTTACACACCCAGATAAGGAGCGTGGACTTTATTCTGAGGGCAAGGGAAGGGCATAAAACTGGGGAGTGGTGGAATCAGATGCGTGTTTCAGGAGATGAGGGTTAGCAGTGAGAAGGTGTGTGTCAGGGAGAGGAAGCAGAGGCCAGTTAAAGGTGGTCAGGGAAAGTGTCCCTGAGACAGTGACATCAAAGGAGTGGTGAGAGCAGCAAAGGCATAAGCCAGGTGGATATCCAGGGGGAGAACTGGAGAGGCAGAGGGGGAACGGCGCATGCAAAGGCTGCAGGTGGGAGCGGGCTGGGGCGCTCCAGGAAGAGCAAAGAGGCCATGTGGCTGGAGGGGAGGCAGCGAGGGCAGAGTGTGGGTAGGACTGAGTAGGGCCCTGAAGGCAATTGTAAAGACGGGGGACTTTACCTGCATCAAGATGAAAGCCTTTCAAGGGTTTAAGCAGAAGAGGGACTCATCTAACCCTTGCTGCCATGCGGATCAGGGACTGCAGGGACAAGATGTTTTGCTTGTGTATTTGTTATTCTAAGAAGGGAAAAAAGCCTTCAGATAGTATAAAAATTGTTTACTGGCGTTTCTGCTGTCAAGCTCTTCTGCAAATCAAGATGAAAAAGCAATTAGAAATGGGACAGTGATCTGAGACTACAGTGCAGACGTTTCATCCAACATTTGGCTGAGAATTTCAGTGTAACAAACTACGACGTAATCATTTTTGAACAGTTATGATCTAGGGCAGAACTGAAAACAAAAAAACAGGGTCTGGTGAGGAGGCTCATGCCTGTAGTCCCAGCATTTTAGGTGCCTGAGATGTGAGGATCACTTGAGGCCAGGAGTTCAAGACCACCCACCCAATCCTACCCACAAAAATTTTTTTAAAAAGAAGAATTTAGGCTATAAACTAGGCTTCTCCAACTCCTAGCAACAGAAATTTGGTCAAGTTACATAATTTGTTAGTTCTTATTTACCCATATATAGATAGAGCTTAGAGGGGTTGATCTACGCCCTTCAAGGGGCTATGAAGGTAAATTAAAATGGCGCCAGATACCAATGACAAGGATTTCCTTTTCTGAAGTGTTGGGCCTTGCTGAAACACACACACATACACACTCTGTGTCAGTACACTCTTCTCAGCAATACCTGGGTTTAGCTGAATCTGCAGAAAGTAGGTAAAGCTGTCAAATATCTTCCCTTACACTAACAGAATGTATACGGCAGATGTCGTATTTGTTTTTTAACCACTCTTGAGTCCAATATGAAATTCTCACAAGCACATTATCAACATTTTCACACACCCCCATATATATCTGCACACAGCCCATTAATTAACGGGAGGAATTAAAAAACATACTTTCAAGTTAAAATGAATTTTAAGAAAAAAATACATTTACAAATCTGAAAGAAATACAAAAATGAAATTGTGAAAGAAATAAAGACTATAGATGCCACCTGAACTTCCATAGACACATGCCTGCCCATGTGGCTGCAGTGGTTGTCCACACTGGGACAAGGTGTTTGGAGAGCCCCCAACTAAACTGGAGGGCCAGCAGCGGAGCGGCCAGCACCCCTGGCCTGACGGGAGCTGCAGGGGAGCTGGGCACCGCTGTTGACACGTGCCTTTCCTGGGATGCTACTTTTACCTGGCAGACGGCCTAATGCCTAACTGCCTGACCTGGGACTGGAGTCCCTCATACGGGGAACTTGTTTATACCGGCACATGCTCTTGTGGCTCTTGTGTGACCTGCGCCCCGTTTATGCCTGCCTGACCATCGCTGTGGCACCGGGAGCCTGGCCCGTTGTGGCCCCTGGTTCTTCACATAGAAGGTGCAAATTCATTTCACCACCGCATTAGGAAACAAGTTCAAAGATTTATTACTTACAGATCCTGGGCCGGGAGGGCGAGATGAGTCGGAGAGCGGCCCTCTATCCCGGGTCACACGAGGCAGGAATGAAGAGTTGGGCAAAGAGAAAGTAAGAGCGTGACAGCTGGCAGTATTTGTAAGGGACTAGGGCTTGGGTCACTTTACGTTCCCAAACAAATGGTCCCTGAATGGTCCCTTGAAAGGAAGCAGCGGGAAAGAGGCAGGAGAGATGACCTTAAGTTCTCATCTCTGGTCCCCCCTGGGCCATCCGGGTGTGGAGTTCTGCTTCTAATGCCAGGGCAGCAGCCTTTGCTGTGACATTCCCCTTCCGCAGGCTGGAAGCAGGGAGACCTTTAAGAAGGCTTGGGAGCAGTTCAAGTTACCGCAGTATTCATTCATTCGCTCCACAGATGTGTATAGTGCACCCGCTGCTGGCAGGCTCTGGGGATGTGGCTGAGAACAAGACGGAGCCCCTGCTCCCTCCCGGTGAGCAGGAGCCTGTTAGAAGGTTCCTGTTCCACGGTGTTCTGCTGGGACCCTGAGGTGCGGGAGCTTCCTCCGAGGGCACAGATGGGCAGGGCAGGGGTCTGCTGGTTCCTCAGACTCGTGAGCACCTGACTGCCCTCTATGCCACCCCTCAGCTCAGAATGTCCCCTGTTGAGACCAGCCAGGAGCCCCAGGCTTCATGACCTCTTTCTCCCCCACAGGGAGGCCCCGTCTGGCCCCTCCCCAGAATGTGACGCTGTTCTCCCAGAACTTCAGCGTGTACCTGACGTGGCTCCCGGGGCCTGGCAGCCCTGAGGATGTGACCTATTTTGTGGCCTACCAGAGGTAGGGGGAACCTCCAGGCTGGTGGGCGGGAAGACTTGGGTGGGAGCCAAAGGGCCTTCTCCAGGACGGCCGCAGCCGGTGAGGTGGCGTGTGGCAGCCATTCAGAGAGGGTCTTCTGATTAAGGCCTGGAGGCAGGAATGTTGTCCAATGGAGAACAGGGCACAGGTGACCGGCCTGCTGGGGATGGGGCTGCATCTTTGAGAAAAATTGGCGCGGGGCAGGGGTGGAGCTGTGCGGGTCACGGGACAGAATTCGTGAGTGGCCGCATGAGGGGCTGGGAGCTGTCCCAGCCCAACAGTGAGGGCAAGTACGCGGCAGAGGAGCTGTTGCCCGCTCCTGCCGAGCCTGGGGAATTAGGCGTTGCCGGATGGTCACACTTGTCCCCGTGGAGCCTGGACACAGCCTTGGGGTGCTCAGCTTGGAAGCCCAGGCGGCCACTGCTGATCCAGAGTCTGCAAGTGGAGCAGCTGCGTCTTTGAACATGGATGCAGTCGTCGGAAGTTCTTTCATAGGACGGTCGGGATAGAAGGAGGTCCTCAGGAGGATTAACCTGGGATTGGTGAGGAGGGGAAGCAGGGAGGGGGAGGAACTGCCATGTCCTCAGGACCCGCCCCCCGCCACCCACCCTGTGCCAGGTGCTGCGGCCTGGTGTGAATATTTCACTTCCTCCTCCCGATGTCACCAGGCAGGCACCGTATTTCCCCCGCTTTAGAAGGGGAACCCGAGTGTGTCTGACCCCAAAGCTCGTGCTCTTCCTGTTCTGTCACGTCCCTGCGTCTGTGGGATCCAGCTGTGAGTGACAGGGCCCGGCCCGGGCAAGGCCAGACTGCAGGAGAGCCTCCAGAAGCAAGAACTGCAGAATGAGGAGGCAGGAAGCCCCCAGCGCTCGCTGTGCGGCCGGCATTGCGCCCACACTGAACGTGTTCAATCTCACAGCGGCCCCGCGAGGACGGGTTCAGGACTCCGCTTAAGAGATAAGGAGACTGAAGCCCTGACAGTGTATTTTGCTCAAAGTCCATTCTCTGGTCCTTTGTATTAAATACTTTCCTCCTCTTTCATACTGTTTAAACTCCTGTGAGAATGGCGGATATTCTAATTATATTATTATTTTCATTTGTTAGTTGGAATTATTTTAAAATCCTCTCATCTAGGATTTGATATCCAGTGGTACTATTCAAATAGGCAAGACAAGAGAAATGATTGGGATTTTTTCCTTTTATTTACCAGTTTTCAAGACAGTGAATTGGTTCCCTGTCGTCTCCTAAAGGTGACTGATTAGTTTTGTTTTTTTTTTTTACTATCATTATAAACTCCAGTATTTAAACCTATCTGGTGGTTTCAATCCATTGCAACTTACTCTGCTCGTTGAAGCTTGAATTGCCCCATCTTTGGCTAAAGTCTTTTAAGTTGGCTCCTGAGTCCTTTTAACTTGCCCCTAGTGGCCTTGGATGTCTTTCTTACTGTCTGTAATGACAAGATGGTCCAGGCTCCCCTTGTACAAGTCCTAACCCAAAACCTGCCATCAGCCATTTCTCCATTTAGTAGGCAATGGTTTTACAGACCACAATCTATGTACTGGCTGTGCTGATCACTACTTTGCCACTGTTTTTAGGTCTTTTCAGTGAACAGAGTGAGATACATACCACATAGACAGACACATGTACATGATTTTTAAGATCAAATGCCTAATGAGTTCGTACTGATGCTTCCAGTCTAAATTCAGTTCCTTAGGATTTTTACTTAACCTCTTCTATATTATATCTGTATTTTCTTTCTTTCACACTGAAAATCTCAAGGATACAGGAGATGATAGAATTAGAATGATCCATAATTACTCATTGTTTCTATCCCCAAATATACATAATAGCCTCTTATAAGTTACTTGTTCTCTTTACTCTAAGGATTGTTTCTTTTTCTTTAAAAATCTTGCAATTTTACTAGACTATGTTTTGGTAGTGGCATTCTGGATTGATATTTTTAAGTATTCAATATTCTCTCTTAATACGTAGTACGAAGTCTTTATTTCGGGACAGTCTTCTTAAATTATAGTTCTTGGTACTCATTCTGTTCCTTCTCTAGGGACTCATATCATTTGCATGTTGTATCTTCTTTTTCTGTCTTCAGTATTTGCCTTTTTCTGTCGTATCTTATTTATTTATTCAAGCTGTTCTCTAAATGAAATAGATGTGTGCTTTCATGTTTGAGATTATTCAGCATCTCCTTGATGTTTTTTATCTTGATTACATTTATTTTCCTAAAACTCTAGGCCCTTTTTAGCTGACATGTTTGTCACTGAGAATGCACATTTCTTATTATAGCCTTATTGAATTAATTCCATTTTTCTTTTAAAATCAACATTATTGAGTTAAATTTTACATAGAATAAAATGCTCCTATTTTAAAGTTTACAGTTTGATGAGATTTGACAAATGTATACACCCACGTAACTACAGCCACAGTCAAGCTCCGAGACATCTCCATCACCTCACAAAGTACCCTGATGCCACCTTGCATTCAATGCCCCCTAGGTCTAGATCTGCTTTCTGACACTGTAGGTTAACTTTGCATCTTCCGGAATTTCACATGCATGCATTTGTATGATATGTACTGTTTTGTGTCTGTCTCCTTTTACTCAGCAAAATGTTTCTGAAAGTCGTTTGCATTGTTATATGTATTAGTAGTTAATTCCTTCCTACTGCTGAGTGGTTTTCCGATGCATGATTATACTACCATTTGTTTATCCATTTTCCCATCAATGGATATTTGGGCTGTTTCCAGCTAGGGGAATGTATTAGTTTGCTAGGGCTGCCACACACTCTGCCCTATAGACCCCCGAAATTCATGTCCTTCTCATATGCAAAATACATTCCAAACAGCCCCCAAAGTCTTAACCCATTCCATCGTGTCCTCTAAATTCAAAGTTTAATCTTAATATTATCTAAATCAGGGATGGGTGTGACTTGAGGTATGATTCACATTGAGGCATAATTCCTCTCCACCCATGAATCTGTGAAACACACAAGTCATGTGCTTCCAAAATCAAGAGGTGGCACAGGAGTAGGATAGACTTTCTCATTCTGAAAGGGAAAATTAGGAAAGATGGAAAGAGTGACAGGCCCCAAAACCTGGCAGGGCCAATTCCATTCGACTTTAAGGCTCAGGAATAATCCTCTTTGACTCAATGCTCTGCTCTCTGGACCCTGCCCCTGAGGCACTGGGTAGCAGCTTGCAGCAAGAAGCAAGTCAGGAGAGACAGCCTTGTCCCCAGGCCTTTGGTGGCCCCAGACCCTGCCAATCTCTGAATCACCTTCAGGGTCATCCTTTCTTTTTCTTGAAGGATAATGCATGTTCACAGAATCCCACAGGTCTGACAGTCTTCCTTCATTTTGTCCTGTCTCTGTCCCCTTTGGTCAGAGCTGGCAGTGTGTGTGCTGGAATAATCCCTTCTCTATGTCTGGTTTCTGCTTAGGTGGCTGATTAAATCCATGCGTTGCACCCGTGATCTCTTTATCACATGGTTTTCCAGCCGCAACCTGGTGTTCACTCTAGAACATGCTTTCTCCTTTTTCGGCAATTTGGTTAGGCTGAGAATTTTCTAAATCTTCAAGTTCTGGTTCCTTGTTGCTTCACAATTCCTGTACTATACCTCTCTTCTCACATTTTATTATAAGCAGTACAGAGAAACCAGTCTTCACCTTTGACACTTTGCTTAGAAATCTTTTCAGCTAAAAATTCAAGTTCATCTCTTTCAACCTCTACTTTCCGCAGAATACTACAACACAACTCAACTCAGCCAAGTTCTTTGCCGCTTTATAACGAGGATCCCCCTTCCTCCAGTGTCTGATACCATGTTCCTCCTTCCCATCTGAGACGTCACCAGAGTCACCTTTAATGTCTGTATTCCTACCAAAAGTCTCTTTAAGGCAACTGAGGCTTTTTCTAACATGCATCTCAGAACATTTCCCACCTCTGCCTGTTACCCCGTTCCAAAGCCACTTCCGCATTCTTAGGTATCTGTGACATTAGCACTTCGCTTCTAATACCAAAATCTGCATCAGTTTCATAGAGTTGCCATAACAAAGTACACAGACTGGGTGGCTTAGACAACAGAAATTTACTTTCTCACAGTTCTGGAGGTTGGAAGTTCAAGGTCAAGGTGTGGACAGGTTTAGTTTCTCCTGAGGCTCTCTCCCTGGCTTGCAGATGGTCACCTTCTTGCTCTGTCCCCATGTGGCCTTTTCTCTGTATGTGTCCACTCCTGGTGCCTCTTCCCCTTCTGATAAGGACACCAGTACTGCTGGATTAGGGCCCGACCCTTGTGACTTCATTTAACCTTAATTTCCTCTTCGAAGTCCTTAATCTTCAAATATAGTCACATTGAGGGTTAGGACTTCAACACATGAATTTTAGGGGAACTCAATTCAGTCCATAACAGAGCTCATATGAATTAAGCTGCCATGAACATTCATGGACAAGCCTTTGTGTAGACATATGTTTTCATTTCTCTTGGATAAAGATTTAGGAGTAGAATCTAGGAGATTTGGTAACTGAATGTGTAACATTACAAGCAACTGTCACACAGTATTCCAAAGTGTACCAAGGTTCATTTCCACCAACAGTATATGAGAGTTCCAGTGCTAGCTTGCCAGTGCTGGTCTGTTCAGACGCTTTTGTTCCAACCATTCCAGTGAGTGTGCAGTCGTAATTCATCATGGCTTCGCTTTACCTTTCCCTGATGACTGATGAAATTGAACATCTTTGCCTGTGCTTATTGGCCATTCAGATATTTTCCCCATTTTTATTGGGTGGTTTGTTTTCTTATTGCCCTGTAAGAGTCCTGTATCTGCTTCGGACACAGGTCCTTTGTCAGTGTCTGCGCTGTGAGGGCTGCTCTCTGCTTCCAAGATGGCGCCTTCTCCCCGCCGCACCCTGGCATGGTGGAAGGGCCCTTTGAAAGCAGTCGCCCCCGTGTTACCCTATTTTATCACTGCACTACCAGCTCCTGGATTCACCTTGCTGATGTGATTAGTGTCTCTTGTCCGCCTCCCATTAGATATAAGTTCCTGAGGGGCAGGACCTCCTCTGTCATGCTTTGCCAACTCGCCAGTGCCCGGGATAATGCCCAGGGTGCCTGACCTTGGTGTTCTCAGCAGGGTGGGTCCATGGACCTGCATGTTCCCCTCAGACATCCACACAGCACCCAGCACGGGGCTTGGCATGCAGCAGGTGCTAGCAGTAACGGCCACCAGAGCAGCCCCGTGAGGGAGGCACGACAGGTGAGGGGCGGAGGCGTGGGGCAGGGGCCTGCCTGTGCTCCCAGAGCCAGTGAGGGGCAGAGCTGGGATTCCCTCCCCTGCCTGTCTTGCTCCAGGACCTGAGCTCCTGTCCAGGCTGTTCCTGTTCTGTCTCAGCCAGTGGCTGCCTGTCTGGGTGGACAGACCAACGGACTGTCAGGCTGAACAGAGGGACAAGCAATCACTGTTCTCCAAATCCCCCAACCCCGAAAGGCTGAGCCCATGGCAGATGGTCACCTTCTTGCTCTGTCCCCATATGGCCTTTTGTCTCCTCCCCCAGCTCTCCCAACCCCAGACGGTGGCGAAAAGTGGAAAAGTGTGCTGGAACCAAGGAGCTGGTGTGTCCCATGATGTGCCTGAAGAAACAGGACCTGTACAACAAGTTCAAGGGGCGTGTGCGGGCGGCATCTGCCCGCGCCAGGTCCCCCTGGGTGGAGTCCGAGTACCTGGATTACCTTTTTGAAGGTAGGTCTGGGGGGAAAGGACTGAGTGGGGGGCTCGGCTCTCCATCCCGTCCAGGGGCGTTGCTGTGTTGATCCCCCGTCTGCCATTTTCCCAAAGAAGAGGACAGCTCTCGGGGCAGCTAATGCCAGGCCCCAGCCCGGGGGCCAGCCCTGGCGAGATGGGGCAGGGACCAGCAATAACTTGTCAGGGAGTTGGGGGAGCCCCAGCCAACGCCAGCAATTCGGCTCGTACCTCCTGCTAACAATGCCCATTATCCTCTTTTGAGCACCACTTAGATCATGGACTACACAAGGCACATTAAATACTTACTCCTATTTTTTTTTTATGTTCAACTTCTCTCTTTAAGAAACATTTAAAAAAAAATATTCTGGTTGCAAAAGTATTTTCTGTACACGGTAGAAATGTTGCAGGTAAAAAAGAAAAAGAGAGGGAAAAAAAATCCCCCATACTTAGCACCAAAATCATGAGTGTTAACATTGGGTAAGGACAATATATTTTATTTCTAATCCTCACAGCAAACTTATGAAATTCATTTTCATCAATCCATTTTAAAAACTAAAGCAAGACTCGTGGAAGCTAAGTAGCTTGCCGGGATACACTGTAAGTTCCGGATATCAGAGGTGAATTTGGATCTTTGTGACCTTGGGCAAGGCCCTGGGCCAGACTCAAGAGTGAGGGACGGTGGTGGCACTGAGAGGACAGGTGCCCAGACAGTGTCCTCGCGGGACTCAGTGCTGCCCCGACTCCTCAAAATGTTTGAGGGCAAAATTCGGGCTTAAAGAGAGGAGAGGGAGCAATGAATGAAGAATGGCAGAAGATGGTAGATAAGGAGGAAGAGGTGACTCAGATGGGAAGAAGCCGGCTAGGTGGATGGATAGGAGGAGGAAAAGGGTGGGGGATAAGAAGAGAGGAAGTATGAAGAGGAAGGAGGGGGTGATGGGGGCTATGAGGAAGGAAACAACCAGAGGTGGAGGATAGGAAGGTGTGTTCATCAAGGGTCTCCAGAGAAACAGAACCAAGAGGATATATGGAGATATAATATTACTAAGAGGAGATTTATTATGGGAATTGGCTCATGTGATTACAGAAGCCAAAAAGTTCTACAATATGTGGTTGGCAAACTGGAGAACCAGGAAAGCTGGTGGTGTAGATCAGTCCACGTCCGAAGGCCTGAGAGCTGGAGGGGCCACTGATATGAGTCCCAGAGTCCAGACACCCAAGAACAAGAAATTCCAATGTCCGAGTCAGGAGAAGATGATGTCCCAGCTTAAGAAGAGAGACAATAAATTTGCCATTCCTTTGTCTTTTTGTTCTATTCGGGGTCTCAGCAGATTGCATGATGCTCACCCACATTGATGAGGGCAGATCTTCTCTGCTCAATCAACTGATTCAAATGCCAATCTCTTTTGGAGACACCCTCCCAGACACACCCAGAAATAATGTCTTACCAGCTATCTGGGCATCCCTTAGCCCAGTCAAGTTGACACATCAAATTCACCATCCCAGAAGGAAAGGCAGGTAGGTGATCAGTGGGCAGACAGTATAGAAGAAAGGATGGACATCTAGGAAGGGCAGGAAGGGCAGGAGCGAAGGAGAAGCGAAGAAGGAAGGAAGAAGAAAAGAAGGAAGGTATGTAGGAGGACAGGAAAGAAAAGAAGAATGGATGGATGGGAAGGAGGGATGAGTAGAAAAGGCTGACTGGCTAGATAAAAGGAAGGAAGTATAAATTAGTTAGAACAAAAGATGGGAGGGAAGGAAGGAATGTTGGTTAGAAAAAAGGATGACTGGGAAGAAAGAAAGGAAGAACGGAGGGAAGGAGGGCCGTCTGGCTAGAAGAATGATGGATGACCCACTGCAGTGGTTTGGTGGACAGGCGTAAAAGATTAGAAGAATAACAGGAAAGACACAAGGGGGAGATTAAATTTTTAAAAAACTTTAATTTCTCCTGATTCTCTGGCAGCACATCTCAAGCCAGAATGGCCGTTCCTGCCTCTATACTCCCTCCACACTTTTCCCGCTCTCATCCATGGCCCTGGTCACTTTCTTTCTTGGGTTTTGGTAGTCTGCATATTTCACTTCTTCCTAAGCTGGCAGCTCCTGGGCATCAGGATCCAAGGAGGCCTTGTGTCCCCATTACCCTCGGCTCCCTTCCCAGGCTTGACACAGAGTCAGTGCCCACCAGGTGTTTCCTGAACCTGTAAGTGGTGGCATCACGGAGCAGCCACATGTCCACCCCGAGCACAAACACAGGGTAAGATGACCAGTGCAGGCAGAGATCCCTGCTGACTGGGAATCTAGGAAAGCTGCATGGAAGAAGTGGTATTTCGGCTGGAACTTGAAAGATGGACTCTTAGTTTCCTCTGACTGCCATATTCCTTGTCACATTGCCCCCTCCGTCTTCAAACTGTTGGGCAGGCCTAGATGGCCCTCAACAGACTGTCAGTAGAAATGGGCATGTTAAAGACCCGGCTTCACAAGGCGAGGAACGTGTTACTGAAAACCGGAGAAAGAGGTATCCTTGTTACTCTCTGGCAGAAAGCTTGGCAGAATTACATCCTGCAGGCAAGTAGGAAGCAGAACTTGTAAACAATGAACTTGAATATTTATCTCAGATTTCCAAGTAAAGTGTTGAAGGTGTGGCCTGGTTTCTTCCTGCTGCTCATAGTAAAATACAAAGGAGAGAAACTGAGAGAAGAACTTAAATAAAAAGGAACCAGGACTTGATGATTTGGGAAATTCTCAACCTATCCAGGTGGCAAAAGACCTTAAAATGAAGAGATTGCTTCCAAAAGTGTGCCAGAGACACGGCTAAGTGTGTGACTCTACCATCTTTTACTGAAACCCCAGAACCATCAAAAGATTAAAGTATTCAAAAGACTCTTTAAAGAGGTTAAAGGTGCGACTCACAGGGCCCCTCAGTCGACCCAGGGGACCTCTAGGAAGCTGAAAAGCATCCCCTCCCTCAGCTGTCTCAGCTAAAGCCACAAGTAGGAAAGGACGTAACTCCGAAAGGATTTGTGGACCTGGCCTTTGTCTAATGGAATGGATCCCATGACATCCACAGGAGACCCAGGAAGTTCTTGAGAACTTGATATCTGCAGAAACGCCACCAGCTTGAACTAAAAGCAACAGACAGTTTGAAATCAAAGAAGGCTGTTGGACTCCCCAGTTTCTACTGGTGAGATGCAGCTGATATAACTGCTTAGCTGTTAATACCCGCTGCCTTTAGTGAAAGAGGAAGGATAACTCAGAGGGTGGATCAGGAGCTCAAAGGGCAGTGCTGAGAACCAAGAAGAATTACTCCCGGGTCTTGAAACCTCATGGAGTTTTCTTGGCTGGATTTTGAAACTGCTGTGGATCATTACTCCATTTTACCTTCTTTTTCCCCGTGTTTGAACCAGATTGTCTGTAACTGTGAGCCTGTGCCTGTCCCGCCATCATATTATACGTTGGGAACCAATAACTTGTTCTTTTGTTTTATTGGCCCAAAGATGGAGAGAAATTGTGCCCCAGGAGTTGTACTGATCGGATTATAGCCAGAGTCTCGTCTGATTCTCATTTAGATATTGTTGATGATAAGATTTTGGAATTTGAGTTGATGCTGTGATGAGATGAGACCTTGGGTGGCCTTGGGATGGGATGAATGTATTTTGCATTTGAAAGGGACATGAATTTTGGGGAATCAGAGGGAGGACCATGGTAGGCAGAATGACTCTCCAAAGATGTTGTGCCCTAATCCCTGGAACCTGTGAATATGTTAGCTGTTCCTTTGTGTTGAGTTTGTGTTGTTTGTGATGTCCGTATTGCATGACAAAAGGAATTTTAACTAAGGTTATGGATTGCTATGGTTTGAAAGTCTCCTCCAAAACTCATGTTGAAATTTAATTGCCATTGTGATTGTTACAGCAGAGTTGACCGGGAACAAACAGAGAGGCACACTGAAGTATAACAAAACAGCTTTTACTGTAGCCGGTGCCCAGAGGGGATTTTCCTCTCCCAAATTCTGAGCCGGAAACAAAGGATGCAGCCGTCTTTTATACATTTTGCTTAGGGAGGAAGTGGGGCACAGTCACAATGCGGGGGGCAGGGTCTTGAGCCACCTTGGCGCCTGCAAGCAGTTTGCAGAGACGACAGTGACAGCTGTTAGGGGGGTAGCAGGGGTGGAGATTGGCAGTGGAATTTCCCACTTCATGATGATATTAAGAGGTGGGATTGTTATTAATAAGAAGTGATTAGGCTGTAAGGGCTCTGCCCTCATGTTGGATTAATGTCCTTATCTTGGGAGTGGGTTTGTTATCATGAGAGCAGGCACCATGCTCTTGGACTTCTGGGCCCCAGAACTGTGAGCCCAGTAAATTTCTGTTTGTTGTAAATTACCCAGTCTGTGGTACTCTGTTACAGCAGCAGAAAACAGACTGAGACACAGATCTGAAAATAGTGAGATTATCCTGGATTACCCAGATGGCTCCAGTCTAATCCCATGAGCCCTTAAAAGCAGAGAACTTTCTCCAGCTGGAGGCAGAAGAGACGTAGCAGAAGGAGAAGTCAGAAAGATCTGACATGTAAAGATCTGTGCTATTTCTGGTTGGAAGATGGAGGTGATGAGAAGTGCAGAGGCCTTCAGGGGCTGCGAGAGGCTCCCACGAACAACCAGCCAGGAGACAGGGACCCCAGCCCCACAACCACAGCAAACTGAGTGCTGCTCCTTCCAACGGGGAGGAGCTTGGAAGTGTCTCCCCCTCACCCCCAGTGCTCCAGGTGTGAGACCCAGAGGAGAAAAGCCAGTTGAGCCCACCCCGACTTCTGATGTATAGAACAGTGAGAGAATGAGTTGTGTTGTTTGAAGCCCACTGCATTTGAGGTGACATGCTGTGGCAGCAATAGGAAACTAGTTCAGATGGGCAGGATTCTACCAGGCCAGAGACGTGTGGAGGGCACCCAGGTAGAAGGGACGGCAAGAGTAAAGGCAGGTCAGCTGTGAGCTGAGCCAGGTCATTTCAGCTTTCTAAGCCTCAGTTTTCCCTTCTATAAATTGGGAATCGTGATCTCTCCTTCCCAGGGTCAGTGCAAGGCTCACATGGCTGTAAACGCTGATGTGCAGGGGGCGATTGATGGCAGGGGGTGCTAGTGTCCCTCTTCCCTTTCCAGGAGAGCTCTCTGGCCCGGACGGAGGCAGAGGCCCTGACAGGTCCTGCTCTGTTTCTGTTTCTGCAGTGGAGCCGGCCCCGCCCGTCCTGGTGCTCAACCTGACAGGGGACATCCTGAGTGCCAATGCCACGTACCAGCTGCCCTCCTGCATGCCCCCACCAGATCTGAGCTACGAGGTGGCATTCTGGAAGGAGGGGTCCGGAAACAAGGTGGGAAGCTCATTTCCTGCCTCTAAGGTGGGCTCCTCCACCCCCGCCCCACCAAATCCTGGTGCCCCTGACCCCGCCAGCCTGCCCCTGCATGCTCCCTCCAGGAAACCTTCCCCATACACCCCCGACTCTGGCAGTCAGCCCCCAGCCAGTGGCCCACCCACCTTGTCTACCGAAGACACCAAGGGCAAAGAGGGCATCCTGCCTCTGCCCAGTGCAAGGGCCAACAGCGCGGCAGTTTTCTACCTGATCTTTTTTTAAAATTATGAACCTCCCCTTTTTTTCCTAATAAGATCTGATTAAAGTATGATGAGCTCCAAGAGGCCTACCTGCCAAGCTAGTCGCCGGGTTCAGTACAGCAAAGCCAGGAAATATAGATAAGCTCTGAGAAGCAAACCAAAGAGACCCAGAGAGGACCACGAATGACTCTGGCTTGCATCCGCTTTCACACTCGTTTCCTACGTATGCGCGTGTGCGCATCTGCATTCATTCGTCCATGGCGAGGGTTGGCAAGCTTTTTCTGTAAAGGGCCGGATAATAGATATTTCGGGCTTTGTGCAACGGGCTTACAGTCGCTCAGGACAACTCAACTCTGCAGTCGTAGCACAAAAGGAGCCATAGCCAGTATGTTTACAGATGTGCATCACCGAGTTCCAGTAAAGCTGTGTATGAAAACAGGTGGCAGGTCAGATTTGGCTCACGGGCCACAGGTTACTGACCCCAGCTCTTACTCATTCTCGCTTCCGGGTGACTAAACTAACATTCACACTCCCAGGTTCCTGGGTACTCTGGATCCTGGAGGTATAGATCTGAATCCAGTGTGATGCCTGCCTTTAAGAACCTCACAAATATTCTAGACCAGCACTGTCTGACAGAAATATAATGTAGACACATATGCTATTTTAGCTTATTTATTTTTTGAGACAGAGTCTCTCTTTCTCACCCAGGCTGGAGTGCAGTGCTATGATCAAAATCACTGCAACCTTGAACACCTGGGCTCAAGTGATCCTCCTGCCTCAGGAGGTCCCGGTAGCTGGGACCCCAGGCATGCACCACCACGCCCAGCTAATTTTTTAGTTTTTTTCTTTTGTAGAAATGGAGGTCTTGCTATTTTGCCCAGGCTGGTCTGGAACTCCTGGCCTCAAGTGATCCTCCCTCCTCAACCTCCCAAAGTGCTAGGATGACAGGCATGAGCCACTGCACCCAGCCCATATGCAATTTTAAATACTGTACATTAAATTAAGTAAAAAGAGACAGGTGAATTTAATTTTAATAACAGATTTTATTTCATCGAATATAATGTTATCATTTCAACATATAATTAAGATAAAAGTTACTGAAGTATTTTACATTTTTCACTGCATCTTTGAAATCTGATATGTGTTTTATACTTAGAGCACATCTCACTTTGGACGAGCCACATCCCGTGTGCTCAGGGCCACATGTGGCCCGTGTGTACTGACAGGGACAGCAGCTGCAGGGTTTTCCGTGCCTCTGGTGGCTGAATGACCCCAACCCCAATAGACTGGGGGGACAGAAGAATCTGTTCCTCAGCGTGGGGACCTGCAGGTCCCAGTGGGGCACACCCGGGAGTGACTCCGAGTGTTGGGCTGCTTTGAACCCTGGCCATGCCTACCTGGAGACTCAGCTGAAAAGAAAGCAGGTGGCGTTGAGAAGTGCTCCCTTAACACTTGAATTTGAACGTAGGAAAGAGAAGAAGGTTCGGGAGTCACAACCCTGCCGGGCCTGCCGCCCCCGCCCTGTCCTGGCTGTGCAGAACCGGTCCCCACCGCAGCCCTCTCATCTCTGCTTCTCTCTCCAAACAGACTCTATTCCCAGCCGCCCCCCACGGCCAGCCAGTCCAGATCCCCCTCCAGCCAGCCACCAGCGAACGCCACTGCCTCAGTGCCAGAACCGTCTACACCCTCACTGTCCCCAAATACAGCGAGTTCTCTAAGCCCACCTGCTTCTTCCTGGGGGCCCCAGGTGGGTGCAAAGGGGTGCAGAAGTAGGGACTTTCCCCCGGGCCTCAGCAGCTGCGGGTGTGGCGGTGAAGAGCATGAATCTAAAGATAGACTCGCCCGGATTAAAACCGTAGCTCACTGTGCATCTCCGGGCAGCTTACATAACCTCTCTGAATCTTGGTCTCCACAATCTGTAGGATGGGTTCATTCTTAGGAGGATTAACCCGGCAGTGTATGTGAAGCGCTTAGCAAGTGCTCGCTTGGTAGACAGGAGCCGCCGCTGCCTCTGTAGTTACCGCTATTTTTCCCTCCTCAGGAGCCAGCTGGGCATTCCTGGCCCTGCCGTCACTTCTGCCGCTGCTGCTAGTAATTGCCACGGGGGGTGTCATCTGGAAGAGCCTCACAGGGGAGCCCTGGTTTCAGCAGGCAAAGATGCCACAGGCTCTGGTATGGCAAATCTGGGGTGTCCTGCTGGCGGGGAGGGGGGAGCTGGGAGAAGGGAGTGGGTGGGGTGAGGAGTGGTTCACACAGAGTGTCAACATGGGCCAGACTGCAGAATGTCTCCTGACTCCGTGTCTGAGCTTCCACCGTTAGTGCATTCGTTTAGCACGAAATAAAATAGCAGATATGCCCGGGAGGAAAGGGAACCTTAAATAGCTTCACCTCTGCTAAGGATCCGTCAGGTGCTGAGGGGAGGGGGAAGGGCAGCACCGAGAGGGACATCTTAGAAGGGTCCCAGCTAACAGCTTAACTGAGGATGAGCCTTGCCCAGGCTGACCTTGGAACCTCCTCGCTTAGGATCTGGGGGCCAGCTGGGGCGGGGGCAGCCGGGAGGTCGGTGGTAGCCCTGTTCAGATGCGGGCGGGTCAGTGAAGCTGGGCCGTAGGCAAAGCTCAGTGGACACCCCGACGGGTGCAGAGGCTTTGAGGATGGTTTTGAGTGTCCCTGTATTGTGACAGGATGGCAGGGGGAGCATTTTCAAAATTCCTGGCTCCATGACCTCTGAGGGGCCGGGCGCGGTGGCTCACGCCTGTAATCCTAGCACTCAGGGAGGCCAAGGCGGGTGGATTGTTTGAACTCAGGAGTTCAAAACCAGCCTGAGCAAGAGCGAGACCCCGTCTCTACTAAAAAAAATAGAAAGAAATTATCTGGACAACTAAAAATATATAGAAAAAATTAGCTGAGCATGGTGGCACATGCCTGTAGTCCCAGCTACTCGGGAGGCTGAGGCAGGAGGATTGCTTGAGCCCAGGAGTTTGAGGTTGCTGTGAGCTAGATGACGCCACGGCACTCTAGCCCGGGCAACACAGTGAGACTCTGTCTCAAAAAAAAAAAAAAAAATAAGAGGCCCCCTAAACCTCAAACACCCTCCTATCCCCTCCTCTCATCCCCAGTGGCTGCCCCAATTCCCCCTCCCTGGCCAGAAGAAGGGCTGGGGGCCTCCAGCCATAGGGACCCTGAAGCCTCGGGGGTCAGAGTCCCTCAGTGAGGGGGCTCCACGCTTAGCTGAGACCAAAGCAGTGCGGGAGGGGGACAGAGGGAGGTGAGCCTGCTGGCGTCGGGGCTCATGGGAGGGAGAAGACAGAGTGGGAAGGACCCACGGGAATCAGCACCGCCACTCCCAGTGGAGGCTTCTGGATCTCTGGGTCCCCCCAATGCTCCAGGAAAGCCAGGTGGTCCTGGAAGAATGGAGAGGCTTTGGGAACAGTGATGGGGGCATCCCAGTAGTCCAGGCATGGGGGTGGGAATGAGGGGGTTACCAACTCTGCAACTTGGCACCCTCTGCAGCTGGAGGGTCAGTTCAGCCACAGGACCAGCAGCACAGCAGGCCACAGCTTTTTCTATCCCTCATGTGTGCAGGACAGGCAGCGCCGGGACTACTGCTACATATTGAATGATGGGGACACTGACAACAGTGCCTGGGGCATAAAAAAGGCAGAAGTATTGGCTGAATGGTTGAACAGAGAGCCAAGAGGGGCAGGGAATGCCTGAGGTCGCCTGGTGGGTCTGGGCAGAGTGAGGGCTGGACTCCCCATGGGGCTCAGGCTGAGGCTGCACCCACCTCACGTGACCCCAGCAAAGGTCAGTGACTGACTGCTGGACCCAGCTTGGTCCTGCTGCCTTCTCTAGAGGTCACCCAGAGCCAGGCCCCCAAAGCACTCGGCAGAGGTCTTAGATCAGAGCCAAGGGAGTGCTGAGCACCAAGAGGACCCTGCACCAGAGCAGCAGACCCCGACCTCCCAGAGGCCTCTGCCCCACCTCAGCACCAAGCCCTGACAGAGCCCAGATGAAACTCCTCATCTTGGCTCCAAACTGAGCCCAAGAAGTTCCGGATCAGGCCCAAATACATCCCAGATTCACTCCCAACCACACCCTGGCCCCTGGCCCCAGACCGTGGGCCCCCAGCTGCACATAGGCCCCTGAGCAACTCTCATCCTGGCCACGCACTCACTGCTGCTAGTCCCAAAGCGGGATGGAGGGCAGCTCTGGGTGTCCTCTCAGAGCTCTGGCCACACATGCCCACCACCAATGTCACAGGGTCCTCTCGGCAGAGCCACTGTAGCACCAACGGCCTTTCTGGAAGAAGGCAGGCACATGTCGTCAGGATTGCAAGCTCAGTTTGCGATGCTATCACTAGCCTATCACTCTTCACTCAGAGAAGGGAGAGCTCACATCTGGGTGGGGACAGGACCAAGTCAGTCCAGCCTCACCGGTTTCAGAAATGGCCTGGGGGCTCATGGAACCCCCAGAAATGGAAAAGGAAAGTGCTCTGGGTAGGGTAGGGCAGGACCAACAGGAATCTGCAGGGCAGAGGGAGGAGGGAAAGAATGGTGCTTGGTGTATACAAACAGCCTCAGCCATGGTCTGGGAGCAAGAATGCACTGGGAATGCACAGGGCGTGCTGGGAGCTGGGGAAGAAAGCAGTTTTTCATGTCAGGAACTGACCCATTAAAATCTTAGCAGCTTTTCAGAAAAAAAAGAAAAAGAAGACACTAATGTGTTTTATTTATCTCAGACAACATTTAGACGTAACAGTGAAGTATTCCCAGAGTTTCAAAGTCTAGCACGAAACCCAGAAGCCACAAACAAAAAGAATGATGGATTTAAATGCATGAAGACTAAATTCTTTCTATAGGACTAAAGAAATCATAAACAAAGTTAAACGCTAAATGCAGACTAAAAGAAAATATTTGCAGAATACTTAACAACGCTGGGCACAGTGGCTCACACCTGTAATCCTAGCACTGTGGAAGGCCGAGGCTGGAAGATTGCTTGAAGTCAGGAGTTCAAGACCAGCCTGAGCAAGAGCAAGACCCCCTCTCTACAAAAAATAGAAAAATTAGCCGGGCGTGGTGATGTACACCTATAGTCACAGCTATTCAGGAGGCTGAGGCAGGAGGATCACTTGAGCCCAGGAGTTTGAGGCCCTAGCGAGCTGTGATTGTGCCACTGCACTCCAGCCTGGGCAACAAAGCAAAACCCTGTCTCAAAAAAATAAAAATAGGGGCCGGGCTCGGTGGCTCACGCCTGTAATCCTAGCACTCTGGGAGGCCGAGGTGGGCGGATCGTTCTGAGCTCAGGAGTTC
>CAUYSK010072115.1:0-48302 GCA_963575035.1 Avahi laniger | reverse complement strand
GGCTAATTTTCTTTCTATTTTTGGTAGAGACAGGGTCTCGCTTTTGCTCAGGTTGGTCTGAAACTTCGACTTCAAGTGATCCTCCCACCTCGGCCTGCCGGAATGCGAGGATTACAGGCATGAGCCACAACGCCTGTCCATGTTTCTTCTTTTAGATGATGTACATTTAAAAATATATATATATATATATATTTTTTTTTTTTTTTGAGCCAGAGTCTCGCTCTGTCACCTGGGCTACAATGCCATGGCATCAGCCTAGCTCACAGCAACCTCAAACTCCTGGGCTCAAGTGATCCTCTTGCCTCAGCCTCCTGAGTAGCTGGGACTACAGGCGTGTGCCACCACGCCTGGCTAATATTTTACTATTTTTGTTAGAGACAGGGTCTCACTCTTGCTCAGGATGCTCTCGAACTCCTAAGCTCAAGCAATCCTCCTGCCTTGGCCTCCCAGAGTGTTAGGATTATGGTCATGAACCACCATGCCCAGCCACATTTATATTTTTTACCGTCAACATGCTTGACTTATACAGTAAGAAAAAAACAAAAATATATTTAAATATCAGTAATAAAATGCAAATGTAATAATGCCCATCTCTACTTAAAATTCTCCAGAGGTACCACATTACTATCGGGATAAAGTCCGAATTCCTCAGTCAGCTTGCAAGACCCTGTGTGTTTCCTCCTGCTGCCCTCCTTATTCATCTACTCACCATGCTTTCCAAAGCGCCACACTCGCACTTTGCCTCTAGGCCTTCACATATGCACTTCCAACTGCCCAAAATGACTTTCCTCTTTGGCTCAACCATATTTGACCTCACTTTAAATATCACTCTTCGGCCTGGCGCGGTGGCTCACGCCTGTAATCCTAGCACTCTGGGAGGCCGAGGTGGGCGGATCGTTCTGAGCTCAGGAGTTCGAGACCAGCCTGAGCAAGAGGCGAGACCCCGTCTCTACCAAAAATAGAAAGAAATTAATTGGACAGCTAAAAATATATATAGAAAAAAAAAATTAGCCGGGCATGGTGGCTCATGCTTGTAGTCCCAGCTACTTGGGAGACTGACACAGTAGGATTGCTGGAGCCCAGGAGTTTGAGGTTGCTGTGAGCTAGGCTGATGCCACGGCACTCACTCCAGGCAAGAGAGTGAGACTCTGTCTCAAAAAAAAAATAAAATAAAAAATAAATAAATAAATAAATAAATAAATATTGAATGTAGTATTTTGAATCAAGAATAAATAAAATGCAAGTAAAACTCAAGTACTGTATGTAGAATAGACAATACACTAATACATCAATAAATTAAAAACTACATTATTTTGAAAAGTGTTTACTAATACTGTGATGATTTGTAAGGTGAATCTGACATTGGAAAATAACATAAACCATTATTTCTTAACCATTAAAATATGTTTTTATTTGCAATTTAAACCAATTTCCTTTTCATATTAAAAATAACTGGAAAAAGTTATGACAATTAGTATATTGTTCAAAAGTTAAAAATCATTCTACATTTTTTAATGTTAAAAATATCCCCCTATTACTTGGAAAAGTTAACTTAAAACTTTCAATAGCTACACAATGACACTATTAATATCCATTAGCATATGACAAGCTACAGGGCTGGGATCATAAGAATTACTTTAACGATTATTTTCTCCCAATTAGGACAGGAGTATAGAGAATAAAATCTGAATGATAAACATTATAATAGATATTGTGTGTTTCAATTAGAGAATCTAGTTACGAAAGGAAAGTCAAGTCATATTTAAAGGGCCTTTAGCCAGAAACAATACTCAAAACGTGACACAGGCTGATCTGATAAATTACTTCTTTATTGAATATATTCAGTACATGAAGTAGACTTATTGATTTTATAATAATATTATATGGATTGTTAGTTGTAATGATGTGAATAAGCTATATTATGCGGTCAGTAGCTTATTACCAGCAGGATTCAGGTTTAGGCTTTTAATATCATATTTTTTTGCCTCTTCCATTTCTTAGGGTATTTGTGTGCATTTACTAATATACTCTCTGTGCCATTCTAACAGTAGATTGTCATCACAATCTGTTTGTCTTCTTTGGGGTGAAAAAATGCTAGACCAGTAGCATTCCTGGTGTTATTTTTGATGTGCTGAATGACGAACCCCCAGATTTCATTTTATAAATTGCCATAAGACCATCCATGCAATTTTGGAATCTTTTTTTGCTGTGTAAACTGAGACAAATGATATATGACTTGTCTAACATATGAGATCAGGACTAGCTTCCTGGGAGTGTGATCTTAGCAGTCCTACAGGCTTCTACTAAGAAAAAGGATTCCATATTTGTTCCAAGTTCTGCTCTTGCCTTCTTAAATTCTTAGTTTTTGAGCAAAGAGCCTTGCATTTTACTTTGCATTGAGCCCAGCAAGTTATGTAGCCAGTCCTGGACAAATGTGTCAAAAAGACTGAACAAAATAATATAATGTGGGAGAATGTGAAAGCCCTAGAATATCATTTTTTGTATTATCATCATAAAAGCACTTAGTGAAATACCTAAACATAAGGAACAGGCAGAACATGAATTGTTGAACCACATTTCTTCTTGTTAAAGAAAATCACCTCCATTTTAAAGTTTTTTCATGTACTTTCCATTGAAGGCTATTAGCAATATTCACTTTTAGTTGAAAAAGCAGAATCACAATAGATAGTTTTAGCAGAAAAGGGATATTTTTTCTCAGAGCATTTTCCGTATGACAATTAAGCTCTAATCCCATTAGACATCCATTGTATATAATAAATGGACTTCCCTAGTGTGCATGTAAAATGGTATCATAATGCACCATCCTTTGGAGAATTGAGAAAATAATCACACAAATCATTTTTGCCTTGTGTCGCTCAGTTGAGGAACTCACTTACGGTAGTGTTTAAAATGTCTAGAGCTAGGAGAAATATCCTAAACATGAGGTAAGATGTCTCTGCAATAACCCCTTTGCTGCTATGGACACTGCAGCTTGCAACACGGATGCCAAGCACCAGGCACCAGGCACCATTGTTGCTACCTGAGCAGGAAGCCTCTCCTGTCATCCTTATGAAAAGTGAATTCCACGAATTAACTGCTTTCCTGCTTTGCCCCTTTCGGAACCCCAGGACTGCGCTGGTTCCTCTTACTGGTGCAGCCGAAGTCACATGCACAAGACAATGTTTTAAGAAAGGCCAGAAAATCAAGTTGATGGCTTATACTTTGGGAGGGCAGGAGCCATAAGGTAGGAAATACTGAGTTGCAAAACCATGAAAAACGTCCAATAGAGAGGCAATCACTTTTTAATCCAGTGGTTCTTCACTGAAGGTAATTTTATTCCAGGAAATGTTGGGCAAAACCTGCAGACATTTTTGGCTGTCATGACCCTGGGTGGGAGGCAGGGGAGCGATGAGGTACTGACATGTGGGATGTAGAAGACACGGATGCTGGTAAGCATCACACCATGTACAGGACAGGCCTCCACAAAGAAGTATCCTGCCTAAAAGGTCAATAGCACCACTGCTGAGAGACCCTGTCTTAAGCTCTGTCTTCCAGTAATTATCATGGAACTCGCACATTGTAATGAGAAAGAGTGAAGCCCAAGAACCTGTATTGTTTTATGTGCCTTGGGTAATAGTGAAATATCCAAGTTTGCATTCAACATACAGCTTCGTAATATAGGACATGTGTGTTTTTCCATCTAGAATAATAAGTATTAACCATTAAGATTTTTCTTTATTAAACTATAAATTGTTATTGTGTACATGAACATCAGCTTATTTTTATTTTATTTATTTTAAATTTAGTGTTAATTATTATGAGTACACAATAGTTGTATATGTTTATAAGATACATGTGATCTTTTGATACAGGCATGTGATGTGTATTAATCAAATGCATATTGGGGTGTATGCATCACCCGAGGCATTTATCGTTTCTTTGTGTTAGGAACATTGCAATTCCACTCTTTTAGTTATTTTAAAATATACCGTACCATGTAGGAGTTCAGTAAGGACATTTGTTTCTTGGAAGAGAAAACTATCTTGTGTAGCTATTATATATCAGGTATTGCATTAAGTGCATGCACATAATATTCCCACTTAAATTCACAACAAAACTCTGCCATACGGTTTGCTGTTCCTATTTTGTAAATGAAGAAAAGAAGATAAAGTGACAAATAATTATATAATTTGACAATGTTTACAATGGAGTAGGTATTTAAGTCAGATCTTATATAGTCCTCAATTTTTACTCCATTCATTCATTTTTTTTCAGTGATTCAAGAAATATTTAAAATTGTAGACAAGATGATCCTTGTCTTTAAGTTGATTGGGTATCTCCTTGGGAAGGTAGAAAAATAAATAAGCCTTTTTTCAATTTATTGTGGAACAATAATGTAGTCATGGGATACAAAACGTTCTTACAGGAATTTAAAGTAACCCCAGAATGGGGGACTAAGGAAAGACAAGCTGGAGAAGGAGCTATTTTCTGCACTGAGATTCAGCCTGAGAAGACAGCCAGCGGGAGCATGAAAGACGGTCACTGCAGGGCAGGTGCAAGGTGATGCCTTCTAAGGGATTGCATTTGTTCATTTGAAGTAATCCTGTTCAGCATCAAATGCCGTGAAGATAGAAAATGGATCTGGCAGTTTAGAAAGTAGTGGAATAAAGCAACTGCCAAAGTCAGGTAAGAGATGTTGGTTATTAAGGTTTAACCAAGTGGTGGGATTTGGTGACTGGATGTCAGGGAAACAGAGAGGGCAGCACACTAAGATGGTCACCTGGACAAGTTGTGATAAAAATAACTGCAACTAGGATCACCTAGATCTCCCAGATCACTGGGGCATGGTTTAAGAGGAGACGATAAGTTTGGCTTTCGAGGTATTATATGAATATCAAGTGGATACATCCCACCTCTTAGGGCTTTCTCTTGGATTTATTTTCCTTCTTGCCAGAATATTTCCTCCAAATTTATTCCAAATACAGTCTGTGTGTGTCAAAGTCTGAGTCTTGTATGCTGAAAGATATTTTCATTTTACCTTGTCATTTAAATATGAATTTGGCTTGAAATAAAATCTTGGGCTCCACTTTCTTTACCATTTGAGAATATCTTCATCATGCATGTGCTGCTGATGTTAACATGATCAATATCAATTTGACTCTTAGTACTTTATATACAACCTGCTTTTTCACTCTGGAAAATTCATTCTTAGCTTCTGATGTTTTATAAATTCATTCAAATGTGTTGGGGTGTGTTTTGTTTTGCCTCTTTTACCTAGTACTATGGGCCTGTTCTATGAGTTTCTAACTGGTTACTTATATACTAGGAAAGCTTCATTAGTGTTTTAAATTTGTGTTCTTCTAAGGTTATTATTTTCTTACCCTCTGAGATTTTTGTTTTACAGATATTATCATGTATTTTGTTTGTTCACCATACCCATTATATTTTAAACTCATTGTCCATGTGTCTTCTATGGTCTACACTTTCACTGTGTTTTTCATTCAATAACTTGACCCATTTTGTCATTTAATAACAAATAAATAAATAACAAAATGGGTCTATTTATTTAGAACTATTTATTTAATTCTTTATTTGAAGTAACCTATTTGTCATACCCATATTCTTTTATTGGTTCTTCATGAATATTTTTTTCTGTTTAACATTTTCATGTCAATTTCTATTTATTCAAGAATATGTATTAATGGGTTTTCTTAATTATTTTATAATCTATCTGGTCAGTTAATTATGCTTCCACTACTATAGATTGTCAATTTTTTGTTTGCCTTTTATGTCGTATAAATCTCATAGATGACTCATTATTCTTTTTTTTTCTTTCGGAATACCTACTGCTATTTATGTTGTTGGGTACTCACAGCAGTGATCAGAGTCAAGGATCCAGGTACAGATTCTGGCCAAATTGGAAGTGCAGAAGTGTCTCCTGTTGAAGGTAAAGATCCAGTAATTCTGTATCATCTCTCCCCACATGCACACATGCAGGTTGCCCCTGCCCCTTGGGATCCTAACTCATCTCCATCTTGGACTTTCCAAAGAGATGACCACTGCAGTTTAGGAAAGAAAGATGGCACGTGTTATCTATTTTTTTTGCATTTCCCATCCAAATGAAGTTTCCATATTGATTTACCATGCTGCCTCTTGTTGACACTGTCACTGGGCTGCCATACTTTTACCTCATAAAGATGACCTCCTCTCAGATCAATGTGGAGAGAGACCATGGGACTGTCCATGTCACTGGACCCTCTTGCACTCATTGTTAGTATTTCCTCCTTCTTATTAACTCTTCTGTCCCCCCATTTCCACATATGCCCCCAGAACTGTGAACCCCTTTTACATTCAGTTTCCACTGGATCTTTCATAGAAAGTTATGACAGATTCTGAGACCCACCCATATCCCTTCTCTATTATGTGACCTTTCCAGAGATGATTCAAATAGCAGTGATTGGTTTGCCATCTTCTCCAGAACTGGACTCCTCAGTCCTTCAGTTTGTTGCCTACTTTCCTGCAATATTGGTCTCATTCTGTGGTTTCTGATATTTTAAGAAACACCTTTTTTAAAAAATTAGGTTATTTAATGGTTTCTCTTTGTAAATGCTAGTCTACTTTGGAAATTTGATAATTACACGTGATAATTACACTTGAATTTCTTTGAGACAATTATCATGAGACACTGTATTGTTTACTTTAAAGAACTGAAAATCATTATATAAAATATTTTTCAGTAATGTTCTTTGCAAAAATGTTATAGTCTGTGTGAACTTCTCAGAGATTCAGGATAGTCACTTTTACATGCATAGCATCTAATTCAGGACCTATTATATGATATAAGATGAATGCTCAAATAATGTCCATTCTATTAAAATGCTGGAAAACAAAGAGGGATAGGATTTAGAGATAGAACTGGATGTAAATCCCAGCTGAAGAGCTAACCCAAGTTGTTTGCTCTTAAAAAAATTTATTTAATTGTTCTAAGACAAAAGGGTAATATTGCTTCTCTTGAAATATTATAAAAATAGAATGCATTAATACGTATAATATACTTAATAAGTACAGTGCTTGCCACAATAACATTTCAACGTATTTTATAATTTTTTCTTTAATAGTATTAATTTTATTTGGAAATATGTAATTTTTCCAAATATGATTCTTCACATATTCAATAAACCTCTGAGCTGATATACATGATTCTAAGTGATCTAAACCACCCTGACTATTGCCGCCAAATTCCTCTTTCTTGAAACCACTTTGATCACCTCAGGCTCCTATCCAACAGCTTTGATGGTATTATTTCCTATTATACCTAAACACAATTTCTCTGCTTGGCTTTCATGACTTGGCTTCATTCACCCTATATAGTGATGCTAGTCTTTGGTTACAAAACTTAGAAAAACACTTAAGAAAATCCAAGCGAAGTATGGGGGAACAATTATTTTCATACCGAAATACCTTGTGTGTTGAATACAGGATCTAAACAATCATGCTCAGTAAGATTGGAGCTGGGGCACAGCTAGGGAACAAACCTCTTCTGGGTTCAGAAGTGATGTGCTTGCATCCTTCTCTGCTTTAGAAATCCTTCTGCTTGGCAATGACAATGCCTGGCCACAAGCTTCGGGTAATTTTGATTCTGTAGAGTCAGTGATTACCCACATGTAGCTATAGGTTTTGCATCTCAGCAGATGGGTCAACTGAATTTTGACTTGACACATATCTCTGATTCAGTCTCATGGAGAAGTAGCAGAGCTGGGAAGGTGATGAGTGGCTGGGGATATACTTTTCATGGAACAGTTGCTGATTGAGCAATTGAGCATCCAATATAGTGTAAGTAGAGTATTCAATATAATTGTATAGCATATACTTTCTACTCTCTTTAGTAGTGTGTCTCCCTTGTAATCAGGAAAAAAAACATATTCAATCCTTCCTCATTGTATTTGCTGCTGATATTAAAATCTTAACAAAGAAGTCATACCTTCCTCTTTTATTAATATTTACTCTATAAGCTGGTAAGAGTCTTCTTCTGAAATAGTTAACTGGGCATAAATGTATACTTTACTAAGTGAGTAAATGAGTGAATGAACATCTCAGGATCATTCCATTTTTTGTTGATTTTCTATTCTACATTTACAAATTTTTTTGTCTTCCCCATAAAAGTTGGCACACAATGGTGTGGTTTATTAAAATAAATTTCCTTACTCTCTCATGAATTCCCTGTTGTTTAATGTATGTTAATTTTATCTTCTTCCTTAGGTTTTATATATCTCGGGACAGAGATAGTGTCTAAAATTCTATTATATGTCTCTCAAATCTATTATAGCACTAAGATTATGGTTTATATACAATAAACACTTGTCGGACCCCCAGACTGACATTTGGTCAAAAACAGATCAAACAAATTCAGAAAAACTGTTTTTTTTTACATTTTACATAGGAATAGGAATGGTGATACAAAAATCGTTTGTGAAATCATATTTAACTTTTATCCATAGCAATCATTGCTCACTGCTAACAAAATAACTATAACTCAGTAATTTAATTTTCATTTTTCTTTTCTTTTAATTTTAATAATAAAGTGAAATAGAGTAGTGGTGGTATACAAGGGTAAGACAATTAACAAATGACAATTTCAATGTTAGTCAACACAAGAATGTGAAAGTATGAATGAGTGAGCTCCATTTGATATAATAACATCAGGACATTTGACAATATGTATCATCGTCCTAAACTGCATTATGGTCACAGTTGCAGATGAAGAACAAAGAGTTTGATTGCCTATGTTTCTAAATATCTTAAAAGTAATCGAAGGTAAGGTTTTAAGGCATATATCTACAAGTCTGCAACAATAACAATGGCCGCTATTTTCATTAAGCATTTACTATCTTTCAGTTATTGCACTAATTGCTTTCTGTAAGTACCATTTTATCATTATGACTATTTAAGGGTTTACTAATATTTCACCTCATAAAATTGAGGCTAAAGTACTTTGAGTAATTTGCCCAAGAATACTGTTAGTCTGTAGTGGAGCTCTCATTCACAATCTGTGTTAGCTTCAAGCATAACAGAGATTTCAGAAAAACTGATTATAACAAGTAGATTTTCTGTAGAACATAGTTGATTTTGAGTATATTTATTTTTCACAATATAAAAATGAAAATACATTATGTTGAACCTTTAGTTTTTTTAATTATAATTTATTAAAAAGATATTAAAGCAAAATAATTTCTTTGACAAATATCAGATATGGAAATAACTATTCTAAATGAAGTTATCTCTCTCCATCTTCTTTTATTTTTAAAATTGTTTTATTGAACTTAATGGCTCAAAAAGCCACAAATGTTGAATCTTTAATGTACTTATTATGTAATGCATTTTATTCTGAAATTGTAGGAAAATTTCTTAATGCAAAAAGCCTCTGGAATTTCTTTGCTCTCAAATAATTGCAGAGTGCCACATCACAGGTGACTCAGAGTTTCTGATGATCTTTATGAAGGGTAGACTCCCTTGTGATGGTAAGGTTATAGGGTATTATGCTGTCTTACATTTTTTCTTTTTCTTCTAATGACTAATAAAGTTAAAAAGACTAGTTTGACAGGCCAAAAATAGTCCTTAATTCATCTTGTTCTCCTCTGGCTGGTATGGCATTTCCAATTTGACTTTATTGCTTAATCCAAAGTTTATCTATCTTATGCTTGGAGTATGAAAGAAGAAGAGATGTCTGTGTCTTCTGTGAGTGCCTTGGTCAAAATAGGAGGATGCTGAGAAAAAGGGAAACAAAAGAAATGTTTATCTCTTTGTTTTTCTGACTTTCCCACCCCTAAGATTCTAAACTTAATCAAGCATATTTTTTGTAGAGATCACTAAATATCTAAAAAGAACTTTAATAACTTTGCTATATATTCTATTTTAAAACAAACAAGTAAAGGAAAACCCATTCAATAGCACAGATGCATTAGAGAATGTGTAAATTTAATGTAATATTTTCGAGATAGTATTTCTCAAACATTAATGTGCATACAAATCATCACTTGGGTCTTCTCACAAAAAATTCTGAATCAGTAGGCCTGGCATGCAGCCTGAGATACAGCATTTTAAATAAATTTCCAGCGGATGTGATTGATACGTGGTCCATTCTTCGAGTAGAAAGCATTTAGGGGGAATTGCCCGATCTTTTCTATATTAGGAGAGCCAAAGTATAACTATGAGAAATAAGCAGATATTCATTTAAACAAAGTAAAATCTCTTCCCTCTGCTCCTCAGATCACTGCTTTGTTTTGACTGCCATAACCTGGATGTTAAAAATAAATAGCTTTCTGTAGATATATCTAAAAACCACCAATATTTCCTCAAGACCTATTAATTTTAGAAATTGAGGCATTTAGTTATACATTTTTAAAACTTTGTTGAGGTATAACTAATAGACAAAAATTGCACATATTTCATGTATATATTTTGATGAATTTAGACATCTGCATATGCTTGTGATACTATCACCATAATGAAAGGACTAAACATACCAATCACCCCCCAAAATTTCTGTGTTTTTAAATTTTTTTGGTGGTAAGAACACTTAATATGATATGTACCTTCTTTTTTTTTATTTCTGAATATTATGAGGGTACAAATGTTTAGATTACATTGCCCTTCCCCGCCTCAGTCAGAGCTTCAAGCATGTCCATCCCCCAGATGGTGCTTATCGCACTAATTATGTTTGTATACACCCATCCCTTCTCCCCCCTCCCATCTACCCGACGCCAGATAAATGTTATTTCTATATGTACACTTAGGTGTTGATCAGTGAAACCAATTTGCTGGTGAATACATGTGGTGCTTATTTTTCCATTCTTGGGATACTTCACTTAGTAGAATGGGTTTCAGCTCAAATAGACATACGGTCAGTAAGGAATCATTCTGTAAGTACTTTATCCCACTTCCCTCCTTTATTTCCCATTTCATCTATATTTCCATCTCTGTCTATCATCTATCACTTATCTATTATCCATCTATCATCCATCTATCAATCTATCATAATATATTACTCATTTATCATCTATTTATTAATCATCTACCTTAAATCATCTATCATCCATTTATAATCAGTCATCTGTCCATGATTTATCCATTCTCTATTTGCCATCTATCCATCCATCCTCCATTCTCCATCCTCCGTCTATCCTCCATCATCTGTCTATTATCTATGAATCATCCATCTATATATCATCTACCATCCATCCTCCATTTTCCATCCATCCATCCTCCATCTATCCTCCATCATCTATTATCTATCAATCATCTATCTATATATTATCTGTCATCTATCTGTTATCCATCTGTCATTCATCTATCCATAATTCATTATCTATCATCCATCTATCCATCATTTGTCACATATCTCTCATCTATTGATCAATTATCCATCATCTCTCATCCCTCACTCCTCATCTATCTCTAATATATCTTTCTCTTTCATCTTCCATTTCTCATCTTCCAATCATCTATATTTTTCTCTTAGTCATCTATATCTTTCTCTTCTATTTCTAATCTCTCTCATTTCTAGATCGGTGAGCCTGGCCCTTATAATGTGATCAATAGAAGTGAGTTTGTTTTTTCATTTATCATCTGTAATTGTGGAGATTACATTAAATAATTCATTTGATAGTAACTAGTATACAAAAACCTCTCAATAATTTTTGTTTTATCTTAGACATCTAAATTATACATGCTAACTAACTGGTGGGATTGATTAATTAAAAGATATCCATTGAGGTTCTGTCATGGCAAGGTCCTATTATAGGATCCATGTTGGATACAGGTATATATTCTACTATAATCTACCATTGAGATCAAAATTCATTGACATGAAATGAGTTATTACTCAAATACCCAAACTCATTCACACTACATTCTACTATTGAGATTAGAATTCATTGACATGAAATGATTTGATGCTCAAATACTCAAATTCATTCACACATGCATTTTTTTTCAAACTGCATTTATACATGTGAAAAGCCTAAGCACTTGAGTGTAATTATAAATGGTCTGTGCCTATACCAGAATACACATACTCTTGTATTTCCAAAAATATTTTTCATATATATGTTTAGGTAAACATAAGTCTGGAGAGACAAATCATTGACTCCTACACTATAAATTCCATGGGGTTCTATGGATAATTTTATTCTACATTTTCCAAATACTCCCAAGAACATTTCAACTTTTTCATTGCCATCGACACTGAGCAGCACTATTGTCTCTCTTTCTTTTTTTAATCTAAAAGTTTAGATATTCATTCACTTAACAAATTTTGCCTGGGTGCCTGTGTGAGGCACTGTTTTAGACACTAGGGATCTATTAATGGCATGGCATAAGATAGTGCTGAGGCATATGTAAACCTAGTGTATGTAAAATTGTTCAGTTACAGGAAATAATTGAGAGAACAAGATACAATTTATTATAAAGAGACTGGGAAGAAGGATAGAAAAACCTGGGAACTTGTATAAATGAAGAAGTACTTAAACGTTGCTATGTGTAAAAGCCAGCGTACTAAAATCAAGAAGAGATCATTATTTTATTTATGTAATATTAGACTAAGTTTTCTATATTTAGCAATTAAATATTGCTAAACATTTTGCATAACTTTGAGATATATATACACACACATAAAATTATTGGCCGCAATAGCATTAAAAAGTCTCTATTTAAATTCTTAAACTTTCTTAGACAACACATTTTTTAATCAGAATAAATTATCTCAAAATAATAACATGTGATTCTCTGAGTGCCTTAATGGATTTTCTTAAAAAAAAAAAAACAACAAAAAACTATCAAACAAGAGTGATTGTCAGTGACATCCTGTGGTTCTTAGGAGAGATCAAAGGGAGTTTTCATAATGCATAAAACATGCATGTTTATAATATATCATAAACATTTAAATGGATGTAACTACAACACATTTAGCCCCTTAATAAGGCTATAGAGTAGACTTTAAATTCAACCATTTGGTTTAGTTTTCACTTTTGATTTGAAACATTCTAACTTGAATTTTGCCAAGCTGAGCATTGTTTTTGATCTAGCCAGATCACTTGATTCATTGCATCATAATGCCCTATTCATACCATATTTTGATCTACAACAAAATCTCACTGGATTCATAAGCACTGAAGAGATTGAGAAATTCTCAATCAATTGAGAGAATGCCATCAGCTTCATGGTAATTCTCAATTCTTATTCATAAATCTCATGGCAGACTATAAATATATTTATTGAAAAGATGTAATATACCTTTACTTTAAAGTAAAATATATAAATAAAGCTAAAGCAGATGAGGTCTTTTAGTCAGGAAATTAATTTTCTTTTGTTCTATCAAAACCACACACGCAAACTTGACAGAAATTTCTTATGAATTACTAATGGGGGTTTAATCCTGACAAGGCTTTATTTGTTCAAGAGTCAAATCCCGGGTCTGGTGGCTCAAAAAGCCAATTATCAGAAAATATCCTCTGTTGCTGCTGTCATTAAGAGACAGACACTGATGACAGTTTAACTTAGTTTCGGAGCAGCTCCTGGGCCACAGCTGCTTGCCAGGCAGTCCAAGCGCCACTAGAAAATGCGTGGCTGGTAGTGACCCCGTGGTAATTGAGGTTATGAAAAGGCTCTTGTTTTCAGAGCTCTTGAATGAAGGCCTCTCCCAGCGGGACCCTGTAAGATCCTTGAGGAGAGCAGGCTGCTGAACTACTGAATTGCCCAGAACCTCAGCTCTGGGCTGTGCTGAGGTCAGGTCGAGAAACAAATGTTAAGCCTGGGACATAAGGAATGCCAGAGATGCACACATTCAACTGAAGTCACCAATTCTTTGCATTGTTTTGCTGGTTGCTCTCTTTCATTTATTCTGTACCAAGTTAAGCACAGGAACTCAATGAAATCTGTTAGCACTTTTCCCTAGGCATCATGTGGAAACCTTCTCTTCCTGATTTTTGGTAACCCCATCATTAAAAACGAGGGAGTGTTTGCTAGGACAGATTTCACTGGTGCTGCAAACTGAACCATCTGCTGAAATGGGCAGCATTCCCCTGGCTGAGTCTGGAGCAAGATTCAAGTACTAAACTGTTCCTCTCTTAACAGGAATCACCATTAGAATGAGGTGAGAATTAACATGAAAGTGGTCAAGGAAAATAAGGATAATTAGCTCAATCAAATGAATTGCATAACAGCATTTTTAGAGAGCATCTCTCATCAATTAGTTATGCATTTACTCAAGATTAACACTATAAAATTGTTTTTAAATTAATAACAACAATTACCAGGCACAAAAATTATTGATCGTTCGGTGTGTTTTGAAGGTCAAAATCAAAAAAATGTGCTTGGCTTTAAGGTATGTGATAAAAGGTACATAGCTATAGTACGGATACTTGTATTTCATTTTAATTTTTTACAAAAATGAACAGTAAACATCTTGCAATTATTATCTGGTTAGGCAAACCTTTTATATTGTAAATAAAAATATGAACATGTTTGCAAGGTAAAAAAGAAGAAGATGTTTTCTTTAATTATTCCACTAATATTTATGGTGCTTTTGCTATATTTTAAGCAGCCTGGTAAAGGCCATAGACACACTAATAATTAGGAAAGTTCAGACAGTCAATGCTATTATGGGGCTTACAGTCAGGTAGAGCTTATTTTCTAGTGGAACTTTAATAGAATTATTAAAGATCATTTTGTAGTTTTTTTAAGATCTGAGAATTTGCTGTTCACCAATAATAAAGACAAGAGAAGTAAGGAACTGTTTTCCAATTCCCTTTGGAAGTAGTTTTTGGATGCTTTGTACAATAACCCAGTAAGCAAGGTCTTAGTTCTGTTAGGTAGATATTGAGGGACCTCCAGCTTTCCTGAAGACAAAGGCAGGCGCACTGGGGGAGGAAGGAATGTCCCTGTCCCGGTAATTGCTGCACCTGGGGGAGGAATGAATGCTCTACCAATCTGCCAATCAAAACAGTGCACCAACTGCAAAAGAATGCAGAGGATTCCCCAGCCTGTGGGCCAAGCAGCACAGGCACAATAGGGTCCTCAAGGTGACACAGACCAACGTGAGGCTAATTTTTATGCATTAGCTTAAACCTGCATTGCAGTTTAGCTCTTCCCAACCATATGCTTTCAGAGAGACTCATGGGAGATGCATGCGCAGTGAGACTCAGGTTATGTAACTCCCAACTGTCCATCAGAGTGGTTCTATGGTGATGTTTGAACCAAGAGGAGGGCTCAGCCTAGACAATATAAAACAGGACCCTAGACCTGTTATGACAGAGGGCCCATTTGCTGTCTTGGTGAAAGTCTTTTACTTTGCTTAATAAACCTCTCGCCTCTTTCTTACTTTGCTTTCAGTGTGTTTGGTCATTCTTCGGTCAGAGCACACCAGGAACCGAGAACAGACTGCTGACCTGCACTTCTAACAGGAGGATTTTTATTAATAATGGAGCAGAAGTTTTACTCACTACTTTTATTTCTAGCTTCTTCTCTCTTGGCGATACCTCTGAGGTCAGGGAGCACATGTTTTAACTTGATCACTTTGATAATATTTTCACTTACTTACTAGAGAAGTTTAATCAAATCTGGGGTTTATTTATACAATTCTGGATAAGAACTTGTAGAATTACATATGAGTGTAAGACAAAGCTCAGCTCAAACTATGACTTGAGTTTATTAATGCATTTTTATTTAATATGTTAAAATAGTTGGTATTTCTAACAGTTAAGAAGCAGTTATTGTGTGTGTGTGTGTGTGTGTGTGTGTGTGTGTGTGTGTGTGTGTGTCATGGTAGATAGGTAAGTAGACAAGTAGGCAGACAAGTAATGCAAATTTTGTAGTAATATTGCCCTCCAAGATGCAGAACAATGTAAATCACCTGTCTTGTGACTTTAAAATAACACCATATAAAGTAAATTTGAACAATTCTTTTTTAAAAAAAACTAACTTGTTTTTCTCTTAGAATTATATACCTCAAAATGTAATGAGAAAATTAAGTACTGTAAAGAAATTGCAATTAGATTCCAAAATGTTTAAAATCTAAATTAGCATTGTTGCATTTATGTTCTATTTCTAATTATTGCTTTGTGAAGGCTAATTGTAATATAGGTAACAGATCAAAAGTTTCCTATTATTTATTCTGAAATAATTCCCCAATTTTTGTTTAATCATAAGTAATATTAAAACTAAATATCAGCTGTATAAGAGTTAATTTCATCTTCAATATCAGATCTATAAAAGATATTGGAAGATAGTCTGCTTTTTGAGAAAAAACAGAATGTATTCGCTTAGAAAAAAACATAGTGGGAACTTATGTTTAAGATCCCTTTACTATCTTAGTCTTGAGTTCATTATGACAGCTTAAATAACTCTGTGCTTTACCTCTCAAAACAATGATAACCTGGACTACCATCTTACTTAAACAGCAAATGGGTAGTATTAACATCATAAATCTTGTGTACGATTTCTTGAATACTCCAAATCTTAAACCCCCATGAATGTTGTACTTCCCACAATGTTACAAATTGAGATAGAGCTATTCAAAATGGTAATGATGTCTATGTAAAATTATCATTATTTTTTTTGAAAAGGAAAGAGAAGTTTATTAATTTGCTGGCAAATAAGGATGCTGGCAGACTCTCATTTCAAAGTACCAGTGTCCTGCTTCTGAGCAGAAGTACAGAGATTTTAAAGGTTCTGATTAATCCCGTCTTCAGCTAAGAAGATCTCATGATCTCAGCCCAGATTAATCCCATCTTCTGTAACACAAAGAACAAAGGACACTGTCCTGTCCCTCTGGACCACTGGCCTGAGGAAGAGATACAGGTCCTAGTTCTCCAAAAGGAGTGGGGGGATCTTTTACAGAGACATAAAACATTTTTTACCATTTTTTATCAGACCATTTTGTCTGTTACATATTCCTCTCTGTCAATTTTACCCTTTCATATCTATGGGAGGAGGGTGACATAGTCATTGAGCTACTTCTTGCTGAACTAAGGCGATGTTTTAGATGGAAGATTATTCTTATGTATGTCATTGCACTGCTTTGACAGTATATTTGCAACAACAGATTACCATGATAAAAAAAAAGTTACAAGCAATAAATATAACAGTGAGGACTGACAAGGCAAAATGGACAGTCACCTTGAATACAATGTCCAATACAGGGCTGGATTAGAAAAGAAACATGGGATCTCTGAGTGTAGAGTTATTAGTTGTACTCTGTGGATGATCTGAGAGGCTGGCTTCTGCAAATTCATAAATTTTACCCTTTCAACATTCATTATCATCACCACGGATCTGTTGTAGATGTTACCTCTATGAAATAAGAAGCAATGTGGATAAACTGAAGTGAAAATCAAAACTTTATTAACATATATGCCATTTGAAAAGTCTTCTGAAGATACCTTTGTTCTACCAGCACTGAGGTGTCATAAGTTGAACAGGCATTGAAGCCTGGAGAAGAAACCTGGGCTTATATTTGGAAGAAAAAATGAGTTTGAGTTTGTTTTGTTGTCGATATTCTTTCCTTGAATCTTCTTTATTTGTCATGTAATTTTCAGCTAAAATCTTAATCATGAAAATCCCTGAGGACTTTTTCAGTTTAATCAAATGATCTTACAAGGATTGTCTCAGGGTTGCTTGATTCTGGTTAAATTTCTCATATATTTTTTGGGTCCTTCCAATATGTTGATTCAGGCTTTCTTTTATTTCTAGTAAGTTTTCTTAGATTGTGATTTTAAATATTAGTTCTTTTCCATTGTTTTGTTCTTATTTTCCAGGAATACCAATTAAAGGACTGATATCCCTCCTTTGGCTGTCTTCTATTTTCATTGTTTTCTCTCTAATTTTTTTTATTTTTTTCCCTCTATTATTCTTATCCTTTAGGTTGTTTTCCTACATTTCTTCAGTGCTCATTTTTAAATTGTCTTTTGAATATGATCTGTCATGAGCACCTTAAAATTTAATCATTTCTGAGTTAATTCTTTTTGTCCATTTCTTTTCTGAATTTGATAAACTTTTTCATTCCTTCATACTTTTTATTAGTCTCATTTTCTTTTAGTTTTAAATTTCTTATTCAAGGTGCTTTTTCATATTCCTGAATGCTTGGCTGAGTATATTTAATTTAATTTGGATTGTAGCCTTATCGTTTTTATCTGCTCCATAAATGTTTGTTTTTATCATTGGATATAATTTTCTAATTACTTGTAATAAACCTATATTAATAAACCTTGGGTTTATTAAAAGGTTATAATAAACCTTTTACTTACATATTTTTCTGTTCATTTTTTGCATTACCGGTGTGGTTTATAAAAATTCTCATTCAATAATATACTCTTCTTAGTATATCAAAATCCTGATTCTTAGTGATTTTTTTATTGTTGTTGTTTTTTGTTTGTTTGTTTGTTTGTTTTTTGGCAGTTAGGCAAAGGTATACAATCTCCAGATTTTGGTTCTCTTTTGTCTGTCAGGATCATATAATTCCACCTTTTGCTTCTTTTCCTTTTTGTCATTTATGAGATGATGGCTCACCTTTTCTTATTTGGCTTTTTCACCCCAGAGATATGGATTATGATGACTGCCACTTTAAATTGGATGGTCTTAAGTCCCTTACTTGTAAGCTGTCCTGTGATCTCTCAGAATACTCTTTTAAGATTTTCAGCATTAGAGTGGACTTATTTTTTTAGATCAATTTCACACCGATTGCTGGCCACCTCTTCCCTGTAATTTTTGCTGCTCTACTCTTTCTCGCCGCGATGGATCAGGGGCATGAGAGATTGCTCACTTATCTTCAACTTCCACTGAGGGCATAGTTTTTTCTTTTTCTTCCTCTTGTTTTCTTTCTCTTTTTGTTTTTTGGAGGGAGAGTCAGCAGCTGTTTTTTATATTTATGCAGTCATGTTTTTTTTTAAAAAAAATTTTCTTAGGTTTTCCTTATTTTTCACTTATCAGATAAAATATTTGTATTTGAAAAAGAAAAAGAAAACTATAAAAATCATCACTAATCCAGCCATTCAGAAAAAGGAAATAATATTTAAGAAAATCATTTTAAACTTTCTATATAACAAAAAAGAAAAATATTAAGTTTCATGTACACATTCTTTATGAGAAGCTTTTAATATTTAATAATAGATTTTGAAACATTTTCCCTTACAAATAAATGAAATTATTTTTTACAATAACATATTAGGAAATTCTAATTTTAAAAATTAATTTATATTTCTGGTTGATTTTTCACTCTTGTAAAGAATAATGTAAAAAGAAGAACCTAACAGCAAATAATATGTTTCATTACCCCCAAAGGACAAATTCCTCAAAATAGTATTGTTGTGAACATTAATAATTATCAATTAAAAGTATTCACTATATACTATCAAATTGCCTTCTAAAAGGTTAATATAATTTGTGCTTCACTAAGTGTTGGGTAAAATGATCATTTATTTTTCTGAAATCTTATTGGCACTAAATAGTATATATTTTAAATTTAATTTTACAAATTTAAAAGGCCAGTGTTTTATATATTGAGCATTTAATTGTATTTCTTAGATAATTGAATATAACCATCTGATTAAGATAGTTATTGAATCTTGTAGAGTTTGTGTGTGGGTGTGATACAAATGTTCTTATTATCTGATTTCTATTAATATACTTATTTTTCTTGATGTTTTCAAATGTTTACATATTAATTTTTTGGTATTTCTTATACATATTTTTCTTCAGTTTGCTTAACACTTTTTAAAATGTCGATTATGGAAATTGTTACCAGATGGTTTTTAAGTAATAAAATTTAGCAATATTCATGTTTTTAACCTATGGTATTGTGTTTACGTATACGCTAGGTTTCTTAAAGCAATACATTTTATGAGCTAACAACTGGAAAATATGTTTTCTTTCCTCAGAGTTTTAATAATATCAAAAAGCTATGTGTATAAAATATTGATTACAGTTAGATATAATTTTAGTCAAAATTATAAAGTGCTAACTATATACTAAGTACTTAAAATAAAGATGGAGAAAGAGGAAAAAATATGGAGCCATAATCATTTCAACATTTTACAATACATCTTCTTATTTTGTCTGTTTCAAATGCTTCATGAAAATTTCTTTCAAAATAAGGAAAACAAATATGTATATATATTATAATATGTAATGTTATAAAAGTAACTAAAACTATGAAATCAGATTGAAAATGGAAGGCCTAGTAAAAACTACAAATACATGTTTTAAAAAGCACTGTCTCTCTTTGAACAATTAGAAAGTAATTTTACAGTTTTTAAAAAATGAAAGTTACAGTGTAAACAATCTGTCGTAAATTCAAGTAATTTTTTTCAAAAATATGTTTCTTACTGTTTTAAGGAACACAGGAATATGAAAAATGTCTGTGTATATATTAATATATGCCTGTGTGTGCATAATTTGTATATGAGAGATACAGAGGTTCAGAGAGAGAGAAGAGAGTAAGATGAGACATTAACAGTCATTGACAACTTTTTGCACCATCTTTACAAATACTCCAAACATACTACTTTATCTTTGTTAAACACAGAAAAGAATAAACAGTTCCCTGTATTTTCTCTTCTTCTCCTGCATGATATAAGTTTACACTTTAAAAGACATTGCAGGAAATTATGAATGAAAAGATAAAACAGTGGCTTTCAACCGCCTCAGTACAACATACATACTGCCAACATTTTGTCACCAATAATTCTCCCATAAACATGGGCCTCTCCTTTCATTATGCAGGCTGTCATGCTTTATTGAACCACATAATTTCACCTAATTAAAATAAGCAGTATGTATTTTCCTCCCCAGCTCTTTTTTTTTTCTTTAGCTGGACAAATGCCAGTAATTATATTTAGAGTATCCTAAGTGGACATCACATTAAATATTCATTTTGGTGCTCCTCTGCACAATCAAATATAGCTCCTGCTGCTCTTTTAAATAATAATATTGATATTATTTATAAGATCTAAAAAAGCATGCACTTTTTAAAAGCCAAAATGAGTAAGTCTCGCTGAGATATTTGTTATGCTACCCAAGTAGATATATTAGTTGGTTTTCATCAAGTTTATGATGCAACTCTTAACAAAGCTCACATATGTAATTTGTTTCTAAATTGCTTCATGTTTTAAACTAATAGAAGTTGTATTTAGGCAGACAGTCTCATATGTAAACATTTTATTCTCTTTTTTTCTTCCTCATAATAAAAGTGGTGGATCTTTAACCTAATCACTTATATAGCAGCTACACATGATGGCTTTGGAAAGAACATTTAGTTTAATTCATGAAAGGCGGTATTGAACACACAGCTGACATGGTACTTAACTGTAGCTAGTCTGAGCTAAGATACAGCTTAAGAAATTACAAAAAAATACAGGTACTTCCTTTTGTGCTAGAAATCAATGTGGTTTCCTATGAGAGAGGAAATAGTGCTCAACAATATATTCCTTGAGTTGAAAAAGGCAGAAATGTGTAGCCTATCCCCTGCTAACAATCCTGTCACCCTGACTGTGACCTCAGGTTCGCTTGGTTTTGCATAAGGTCTTAGCAGTTTCCTAATTCACAAGTAAACCAGCAACAGGAAAGCACCTGTAATTCCCTATACTGTTACAATTATAGCAGCTGTAGGTTAATTCCATATTAAATCAAGATATTTGTTTCAAGTAGGCTTACAATTTAACATATCAACACCTTTTTATCTCCATTTGTTCACTTCTATTAACAGTTCTTACCTTACAACTGAATTTAATTTTCAGACACATTTAAAAATCACACTGAATCCCATTTGCACAGATGGATAGGCAGACAGGGAAAGCAGGCAGCTTCTCAATGCCAGAAGGCAGAACTGAGTCACAGCTTTCACCTCCAACGAGAGATGGTGGGGCTACTCTGGACCACAAGTGATCCCCCTCACCTGGGTGACTGTGGCCCTTCTCTATATCCCTCCACTTTGTAGTGGAGGATTAGGGTGCTGCATATTCAGTGTGATACTTTCAATAAGCAATATGGCGACTGGGACAAAATGTTACCTGTTGCATACTATGATATGTTATGGGACTTCCCCACATAACTCTCTGAGCTTCAAGACTTGTTTTACTCTAGCTGGGGTGACAGAGTGAAACCCTGTCTCAAAAAAAAATAAAGAGTCTTTTATGGTTTTATGTAAAAAGTCTGGAATCAACATGATGTAACAATCTGACCCTTTTATTCTTTATTCTTTCGTGCAGATAACATTTACAAAACCATCCTATTAATAGCAAGTTTACATTCTTTATGACTGCATATATTTTATTTAATTATAACCAAATAGAAGGCATGACATGGCACAGAAGCAATTTCAGAATGCCTTGGTGAATGAGCTCAGTACATAAAGAAGGAGTTAGCATTTATAACAGAAGATAAATTTGCCCTCACTCTCCCTTTTTATTATTTTGCATGAGATAACATGCCTACTGTTTTCACACCGTTATGCAAAGCGCAGTCTAATGGCAGTTTTGAATCATGACCAAAGTATTAGCTATTCACTCATTTTCTGTTGTGTCTACTTCTGAAACTGCCAATGGCATGATGCTGATATTAATTATTTCCTGCTTCATCTGTTCCATAAAACAGCAAGAAACATGTTTCCTCAGTGACAAAAATTACTTGAATTTGTGACAAATTGCTTACATTATAATTTTTATTTTTAATGATAAAATTAATTTTCAATTGTTCAAGGGGAGATAATGCTTTTTAAACATGTATTTTTAGTTTTACTTTGTTTTTAATTTTAAATATGATTTCACATAGTTTTAGTTACTTTTATAATTGTTTCCTCCTACTGATCAGACCAGGGTTGTAAGAATGAGAAAATTAGTCAGATTCTAGAAGAGTTAGCATAATATAAACACAAGATGCCCATGAATAAAACATAAACTAAAATTTCCAAACAAAAATTTATTTAAGAAAATTTTGCTTGATCAAGGATACAGTTTTATAATATCAATTCTGATAAGGTTTACTAAACTAGATTTTCAAAGAAATAAGTAAATAGGTTCAGGTAAAGACTCCAGTTGTTTAAGAACAAAGATGACTTGTCAGAATCATCTTTTTGGGTTTGGATCTCAAAATAGTACCTGGGGATAGCCTTTCTTTCACAATTGAAACTTAGGTAGGCCAAAGCCTCCATGCGTAGGAAAAGTAAAAATTAATTTCTAGGCAGTGTATTGCTAAAGAGAAGATGGTTATAGTATTAATACTTCATCAATTACTTTGGGCTACCTATTCTTTGGGTGTTAAAAGCACAGATTATTTCATCTGTACCCTCTTTATACAACCATTGTAGATTTTATTGCCTGCCTTGAATAATTGAGCTGTGTTGTACAACTAGAGTCAAATATAAGTAAGGCATGATTTTTCTTTTTTCTAGAATGATACAGCCCTTGGCAGAAGTTCTATAAACAGTCAGCAACAGAGTTAAAACATAATGTGTTATTAAAGAGAAAAGCAAAAGAAAATAAGTGTACTGTAATAATTTTCTGCTGCTGTTGCAGTAAAATTATCCCTTGCATTTCCGGAGGTCAGAAGTCTGAAATTAGTCTCACCTGACTAAAATCAAGGTGTTGGCAAGGCTGTGCTCCTTTTGGAAGCTCTAGGGGAGCTGGAGCCTCCTGTCTTTTTCAGCTTTTAGAGGCTGCCCACATCCTTTACCTCCTGGTCAGTACTCTCATCTTCAAAGCCAGAAATATCCAGTCAAGTCCTGCTCAAGCTACTGGTTCTTGCTGTCTCTCTTCTGCCTTCCTCATCCACTTTAAAGAACCCTTGGGATCACAGTGGGCTCACCTGGATGATTCAAGACAATCTTCCTGTCTTTGGACACCTGATGAGTAGCCATAATTCTATCTGCACCCTTAATACCATTTTGACATGTGATGTCATTTATTCGCGTACATGTAAGCCAGAAGGGTCCTCTGCTGTGTCACTCTGACCTTTCCAGGCATCGATGAGTTTTCCAGGAAACACATTCTGAGATTCTCAAGTTTGAATTCAGGAGGTTTACTGTGGAATATGGGAGAAAACGATCTTCATGAAGCCCAAGGGAAGCAAGATGGAGCAAAAGGCGAAGCTGAACTTAGATACAGCTGGAACAAGGATTCAGTGGATTATATGAGAAGCTTTGACCTGGAAGATTCTTTGGAGTTGTCCCAGTGGAGGTAAGGAGGCGTCTCTTCCCCCATCCAACCTAGTTCTTCCTGCAACAACCAATCTTTGAGAGTGGATGGGCCCAGGCATAGGTATACACTAAGTAACCTTCTTTTCACTAAGAGTATTCCCTGGAAAGAACCTCAGCTGTGAGTCTATCATTTATTTGTATATATTTGGCTAATCTATTTTGAAGTGTGGGGCATGTTATCTTTTCCATTTACCATATGTTTAGGTTTCATATGATACTATAGTTCAATAAATTGATTTGTCACTAATGAAGTCCTCTTAAATGGTTTCCTTTTCTGACATTAACTCTGTTTTTCTTCTATTTTTACCTACCTCATAAACATTATAACAATATCTGTCTGCTCAAAATACTGAGCTTCAGATGCTAGAGCTACAGAACAGAAACAGGTTCTCCAAGTGATTTCTTCCCTGCTCAGCTGTCATTTTTGGAGGAGTAGAGGCAATTCTCCCTTATGCTGCCATCTCCTTTAATAGGTACGTCTGAACAGAGTACCCAGCACGATACCTCAGATGACAAGCTGTATTAGTGTCCCATGGTTGCATAACTAAAGGAAAACAATTTGGCAATTCCTCAAATGATTAAACATGGAGTTTCCATATGACCCAGTGTTTCCACTCATAGGTATATACCCAAGAGAAATGAAAACAGATACCACACAGCAACTTGCATAGGAATGTTTATTGTACAATTATTGATTGTAGGCAAAAGATGGAAACAACTCACATGTTCTTTAATAGATGTATGAGTAAACAAACATGGATTATACATAAATGGAATATTATTTGGACATAAAGAGGAACGAAGTACTGATCGGTGCTACCACATAGTGAGCCTTGAAAACTTCAAGCTCAGTCAAAGAAGTCAATCAAAAACCATATTCTACAATTTCACTGATATGAAAATTTGAAGAGACCGAAAGTAGATTAGTGATCTTTTAGGGCTGGGGGAGGAAATAGGGAGAAAGGAGGGAAAGAGAAAGTGAGCTAAAGTAGGAGGTATTTCTCCTCCAGGTGATAAAAATGTTTTAAAATTGACTATGATGATGGTTGTATATATCTGTGAATATGCTAAAAACTTTCAAATTACACACCTTAAAGGGATTACACGGTAAGCAAACTGTATCACAACAAAGTTATTAAAATTTTAAAAATCTGATTTCATAATTTATATATACATATAGGCATAGAAACATTATTGACAGGTTAGAGATTAAACTGTGAGGTTAAAATGTGAATATCTCTGAGCAACAGGGTAATAGTTGACTTCTATCCCACACCTTTTTGTACTTTCTGGTATTTTCTAAATTTTCTGCAATGCACATACATTACGTTGCTAATCAAACAGAGACATAATTTTTAAAATCTCATTTTTATATTATATTGCATTCCAACAATTATAAGTCTCCTGTAAATTGTTAGTCAAGATCTGACAAAAAAAAACTTAATTTTGACAGTGAAAAAGGAAACCTACCTTTTGAGAACATATAGTAGTGAAAAATGGAGGTTGTGATACCACAGCTGTGTATGGCATATTCTCTATTTGATATATGCATTTTTGGAGAAAAAATATATTATCTAATGATATTACCTCTGTCTGGTCAGATGTTTTTTTCCTTGTCTCTACATAAAGCCCAAATCTAGGTCTTGCACTCTAGCATTTATTTAAGATCACGCACAGAAGTTGCCCATTATGTGAAAGCACAGAGAATCACATGTTGCAAATGAGTCCTCTAGAGGATGTGCTTTTGTTTATGTCTATTTTCTTTTCATGGTAAACATGGAATGAAATATAACTACTAGGTGAGTACTTATTTGCACAACTTATAATATCTCTCAAAGCAATTTGAACCTTGAATATGAGAAAAAAGTTCCTTTTTTCCTGATTCTTGTGAATAAAACTTGAAAAACACATATATATATTGGGTTGAATTATATGAAATTGGTACTTTTTATATCTTAATACATTAAAAACAGAAAAATGTTGACAATGTCATATGGGTCAACTTAATTTTCCTGAAGGAAATATTTTAATTTTAGATGTTGTCATTTTATTAATATGATTATATGAAACAATGGTCTTTGAATTACTGACTCATTTTTAAACACATTTTGCTTTTTTACCCTTCTTTGATGTTATTTTTATGTATAAAATACCAAAATCAGCTTTATATACTCTTACTGTTGCATGGATTATTCCTTACAAAAACTAAATAGTTTCTTAAATATAGAAGTGCCTAAAATTAATGTCATCTTCTACTACTCTATCTCTGACCTCTATTCCAATGTGTAAAGAAGAAAAATATGTAATTTACAATATTACTCTTGGCTATTCTCAAACTAATTCCGCTTAAATGAACAAATAGTTTTTGGACATCCACTGCATACTGCCACCATGAATGATACAAAGACAATTAAAACTCATTACCTACTCTTAGACCAGGAGAGAATTAGACACCTATACACCAAAGTACACAGAATACATGTGGATAATACAGGTATAAAGTACAACACAAAGTAGCAGGAAATAAAAGTTTTTTATTTTTATTTTTTATGAGTCAGATTAATCTTTTACCAGCACATTAATGAAGTGAGGGAAGATAAGCTGAATTTATCTTCGGGGACCCTTACCTGAGTGAAGGCCATCGCAAGGAAAGGAAGCTACTTCAGCAGCAATTGATGAAGTTCACTGTATCTTTCTGTTCTGTCTTCCCTCTCATCTCATTACTTTTCATTTGGGTGATATTAGAGTGGCCAGGGGCATTGGTAGGAGTCGGCTAGGAGGAAGTTGAGAGAAAAGTACATTTCATTTTAGTTTAGTTGGGTAAGATATGTTGCTTGCAGTTTTTCTATGTAGAGTTAACTTATTGTTAGCAATTTTTATGTAGAAATGGATTCCATTGTCACTTGGCACTCATGTGAGGTCATGACGAACATGTGTAGTTAGAGGGGTTGTTTAGCAATATCAGTGTGTCCACAAGCATGGAGCCCTGAAAGGTATGTGTGCATTGCTGGACAACTTTTTGTCACGTAGAGAGACAGAAGCTCGTCAATGGAAAATCTCCCAAATTTCCCAGTTTATATCATTACATATTATAATATATGAAAGAAAGGTGATAGAACTTCCGCACATTAACAATAGTCCTACAATTTTTCATGATATTAAGAACTACGCTTTTATGATAAAGGAAATTCTAAACTATCAGTAATCTAAAATACATTTTGATCAAGCAATTGATCAAGGTAATACAAAATAATACATTTCTACTATTTAGAACAGAAAATATTATATATCTAAAACATAATTATTTAATAAAATATTAATTAATATAACAATTTATGATTTTTGTTGTTTTTGTCAGCTTTTAAAAATATATAATATACTGTGATTTCCCTCTTCTTTTAAATAAATACTCACTGCATACCAAAAATTTTCAGTCACACTTTTCTGTCCTTTTCTCATCCAGGAATCCAAAAATTCTAAGAACTTCTATAAACCTGAATCTTCCTGTTGTTTTGAAAAAGCAGAGGAGAAAATTATTTCACCTTAATGAATAGAAGAAGGAAAGTCTTCAAGAAGGAAAGAGAAGCAGAACATAGAAATATGGAAAAGGCAGGTAAATACATCATTTGAAGTGAGGGGAATAGAGCAAAGGTATGTCAGTGGGAAGTTATTGCACAATCTAGAGAAATAAATGACAGAAGAAGGCTATGACTGGGAACCGGGGTTAGAGCCAAGTGTTGCAGAACGCTGACTACCACAGTGACCTTTTAGTTCATCAGCCGTGGTGAGTCATCGGAGTTCTTTGAACAGAAAGGGACTTGATATAATCTGCATTTTATTAAGAAAAATCTGGCAGCGGTGTGAAGGATACAAAAAGCAATAGATTGTATCCAGGGAAACCATTGCAAAGCAATTGAAATAGTTCATGCAAGAGATGATAAACATCTGACCCTGGGCGATGGCCGTGGGATGGAGTCCGGTACGACCAGGAGAGCCAATAGGAATTAACAATTCTCTGGGTAGGCTGAGAGGAGCCTGGTGGACAAAGGCCAAGTGAGATCTAGGAGGATATAAATAAAATTTCAAGTGTATGAAGTGGGAAAATAAGGGAGAAATTGAGATAAGGAACATAATAGGAAGAACAGGCTTGGACAAGAATATAATAAAAGTAAAAAGTCATTCACCCGAGTAGGTTCCTAAGAGAGTTAGGGGTATCCAGTGTTCAGACTTGTGAAAGGAATAGATCGGAGATATGATCTGCAGTGGAGATAATTTAGAATGAAAAGAATAGGGGCCTATAGACAAAAATTCTAAAAACTTCTATGTTTAAAGGATTTATGCGATTGTCAAAAAAATTTTTTAAACAGTGAGAAAAAATTTAAATTTCCATTAGTACTTTTTTCCTCTCATTAATTATGTCATGCTTTTTAATATACACTGGATGAAATCATAAGAAAATAGTATGTTTCTTTAATTTTGGATCAGTAGCTAATAATTTGTAACATGAACCAAAAAAATATTATCTTAGCCTTTAATTTCAGATTGATAATAATTTTGTATTGAATACTCATTGTGTGCCAGGCATTCTTTCAAGGGCTTTACATATACTGACTCATGCAATTGTCATAACAATCCATGCTTAAATACTATTCTAATTATTCCCTCTTGCAAATAAGAAAACAGCGGCCCGGAGAGATAAAGTACTCTGTCCAAGAGGACAGCAGGTAAACTGAAGAGCCAGGATTTAAACCCCAGTGTTCTGGCTTCAGAATCCATTCTCTCAACCCTAGCAACAAACTGCCTCACAAAACTCAAACTTAGAGAAATATTCTGATTGATAGATAGAAAACAAATCAATCTACCTTCATACACAGCTGGGTCACCTACAAGGAAGTCTGCAACTATCCCCACATAATTTACTCATACTTTTCACATGGCTTTACTATTTCAGCAGACATCCCAACAAAGGGCCTGATTATTCATTACAAAAACTTCCTGTCAACTCATTAATGGAAAGATCAATAGACAGTCTATGTCCTAAGGTCCTTTGAATCTCTTGCCTCCAAAATCGTTGCTTTGCTGTTTCCATCAATTTTTAAACAGTGTACCTTAATCCTCACCCACTATTAATCAGCCGTGCCTTGAAGATTCACCTTAAATTAGACTTTGAATTTACTTAAAGTTCCACCTTGCCTTCCTGCCCTGGACACCTTGTCAAAGCTCTCTTGTTGTGCTCTCCTTTATTGCAATAAGTAATAAATTCTATTCTGTCTTATCAACAGGCTGCTCTAGTAATTTTAGGAGCTTGCATTCAACAATAGCGTATTTGTTGCTATAATTCTTGTAAAATAGCAGAAATTCAGAAGCAAGAAAGTGCATTCTAAAGGAAAAAATATATAATTAAAAAAGCAAGATTTCACTGAAAAGAAACTAACAATAGAACAGATGATAAGCTTATCTAAAGCATTGAATGAGCAAAAGAGATTTCAAGAACATAAATTTCCTTAGGATACATATGCATTGACTGAAAATTAAGGAAAAAAAATGCTAGTAACATGCTCATCATGAGAATTTTGCCCAACACATTTAGATCAGAGCATTTGTATGGTATGCGCTAAGAATTTCTAACACATTGCAAGCATTAGCTCATTTAATCTTTATAGCAACCTTATGGAAGCAGGTTCTATTAATAGTATTATTCTCATTTTACAGAGAGGCAATGAGAGGTTATATAGCTTGTCCAAGTTCACACAGCTACTAAAGGATGGAGGTAGGATTTAATCAGGTATTGTTATCTCTGAAGTACAGTTCACTATGTGGCTTCTTGGTGGTCACAAATATCTGTCAAATATTGGTTATAGCCATAATGAACTATTTGTACTTCTGCAAAGTATATCAATGACTTTAAACACCAGATTTCTTTAAAAGGCCATCGTCACCTTTACCAATCTGGAATAATATAACTATGATCTTCCATGACCGAACTAAGCATTACCACATCCAGAAGCCTTTCCTAGTTCTTGGTGGAGAAATATAAATGGACAGTCTTCTCCTTGGGCTGCTGCTGTGCCTGGACATCCTTCTAATTTAATTATTTATTTTTATTTCTCCCCACTCAAGTTTTTTTGTAGTTCCTATCTCTGGGACATGATAAATGAGAGTTAAATGAATAACCGTCTATTTCTCTAGGGAGTTCCTTATCCACTAAATTTGAAAATTTATGAGAAAAATGTTAATATATCCAAATGTACTGCAGTATGATAAAAGCATGGTCAGTTTTTTCCATGTGAGCAATGCTACCTCATTTGCCCCTTCCTATAAAGTCTCTGAACATGAACCCTGGTGCTTCTTACATTAGTCCTAACACTTTTTATCTAGCCTTCTGTGTTTGCTTTGGCAATTTAATTTTGATATATTTTTCTGAGCATATGTCTTATTTGTTTCATTGGCTTCATCCCAGGTCCTGAACTCTGTGTTGAGCAAACAGCCCAATGATCCTGATTGTTGCCCTTGTTGGCCAGTCTGGACTGATACCCTTCCCGAAATGGACTTTGATCTCAATTTTGTCAAAGTCTTGTGGCAGGGAACCAACTCCTGACAGCTATAAGCAATGCAAATATAATGATTATATCAGACTCTCTTATGAGCAAAATGAACAAAATAATTAATCATCAAGAAGATCTTCTAAAAATTAAAGCTTTTGGAACTTTGACATGGAAAAGCCTAAACATGTAGTAGAACTATTTCCTTTATTTGGCTTAAGTCATATTAAAGAAAACACTAATATTTTTAGTCATCTAAATTGGTTATGATTAATTTAGCATTTTTTCTGACATTTATAGTTAAAATATATTTCAGACATGGAATAATTTTACACGGTCCACAGGAAAATTCCTGGGTACCATAAACTTGATTCAGAAATTTGTGGCTGACAGGTGCCGGGAAAGGATTCTGGACTAAAGTATAGGAAATGTTGGCTCTAAGTTCTACCATGCTCCTTGGAGATGTCACTAACTTTTTTCAATCTAAATCAACTCATCACTAAACGTGTGTGTGTGTGTGTGTGTGTGTGTGTGTGTGTGTGTGTGTGTACAATCTACATCTTAGTCATTGTAAATATTTTTTAAAGTGACATATATTTGCACTGATAGTTATCATTTAATTCTGTGTATTATAATTTTCTTTGATAATAATCACATACCTGAAATAACATAAATACACATTGAATGCTTACTTCTACCATAACTATGCTTAGAGTCAGAATTTGTCTCATTATATAGACCTTTCTATGCAAATTAACTCATAAATTTAATTCATTGCTCTTTCAAATTATATACAATCCTGTTTACTGTAACTGTTACAGATCAGCAAGTTTGCTATTTCTTCCTCAAAAAAAAATCAAAATTAACTATTTTCTCAGGAAAGAGATAATTTAAAAAAACTGAGCTGTGTTAAATAAGTTTGGCAGACATGATACATTTTATGATAATATATTTTTTAAAGTCTAGTCTTAAATCTATACTTTACAAGTAAAAAATACATAAAATAGCCATATGTTTAAAGATTACTGAGGCTATTGAAAGCCACTGAGTACTCAGCTTCCATCTTTTTTTTTGTTTTTTTAATCTTATGTTACAGCTCTACTGCCGGTGCCAGTGTTCTTTCTGAGGATTCGGGCCTTGAGAGTAGAGAAGACTGTGACTCACGGGCTTCATTCATTCTAAACTTCTTAAAACACATGACCAACTCTTCTGGTTTACGTAAATGAAAATTATGGAATTTTGAATCAGTTCTGTTTCTCACAAATACAGAAACAAAAATACCAAAGTCTGAAGTCCTGGTATCTGCCTGCAAATCATAATGCGCCACATCTATTCATGCAGTTCAAGGCAAATAGCCAATTCAGTAGCTTCACTGATATATATATTTTTTTCACCAGTGATTATTCATTTATTTATTTATTTATTTTGGTCGAGAGAGTGAAGAAGAAAGGATTAAAAATACAAGATTTGAGTTAAAAATTCAATTTCTGCCACTTAGCAGCAGTTTGAACTCAGGCTAACTCACAGTTTCATCTTCTGTAATGTTAAATTGATGAGCCCTAACTCACGGAATTAAGCTGGAGTGTGCTTGGAATGAAGGAGATACTCTATGCCTGTTTGATATTTCTTAATATCAGAAATATGATAACTTGGAGAGCATTTAGCTGCTTGGCTTACTTTGATATAGCTAAAATTATATTCTGAAATATTATAGCCTTATGAGCATTGTTTTCATTTTCTATAGATTATATTTGGCTTGCATCATTTTTCCCTCATGCAAATCCAAACTTGATTGGACAGTGACATACTTGATTATTGACATTATTGGAAGTGTTTAATGGGAATATTCAAAAAATTAATTAGATAATTTATTTTGCTCATGAGTAAGAATATCTGCAAACATTCATCTACCGTGGAAAGTATCACTACTTCCTAGCCATGTGAACTGCAACTTAACTTATCCTGCTCTGCCCTCTAATTCCCTCATCTGTTCACTAGACAGCAAGCTCCAACCTTGGGGAATTGTTGTGACATTTAAATGAGCTAGCATATGTAAAGTACCTAGTATGCTGTATGGAAAATGTTGGATAAGAAATAGATCTTAGTTTCCTTTACTTCTTTCTTCTTATACTTTAATCTTTATTTCCCTGCCACCATGTGAAATTGAAGTCATAAATTGATATTCTGAATCCAAAACTTTTTTTATCATCCTTTAGTTACCTCAGTCTATTTTTGTTTTTTGACAACTACTGACCATTCATTCAATTTTAATAGTTTTTCCTACCTGCCTATATTAAAATAAAATTTAGCATTGCGTGAGGGAAAGTGCAGACTTTTCAGGTGAATAGTCTTGCATGCAACCTGTCTGTTGAGTGATCTTGGAAAAGCTACTTAACCTTCCAAAACCTCAATTTCTTTTTTCAAGAAAATGGGGGTAATGATACCTATCAGGTAGGTTTGTAAAACAAATTAGACAAAGATCCGTTCAACATAGCATATGTGCTTAATTTGTTTTATGAACGGTAAAATAACAAGAGTGATGATAATATCTCCCATTCACCGGTGCCTACTTTCTGCTTAGCATGCTAAGATTAGTATGGCTTAACATAAACTGAATCAAAAACATATTTCATAGAGACCGAACATCTATTTGACTTATTAGCCAGACTTGACAAACTCTTCAGATAGCTAATAATGGAAATAAAAGGCCTGAATTTCCTATACTTTATGTTGAACCTCTAATACTGACTTACTGAAATATTTCACTGAATTTTTTAAAGAAAAGGTCTAATTGGTGAAGAATTCTGTCTCTTCCTCTGTGAGATAATAAATGAAGGTACCATCTAGACATTTTAAGGCATAAATTTCAATTTATTGTTGATTAGAAAATACCTAGAATACACGCTAGATCTAGAAATTTCCTCATAGTGTCCTCTTTTGAATCTTGTAACCTAGCCAGCACAAGATGTGGCATAGTTCTTCCATGATCCTACTTGGTATCTGTCCTCAGTTCCCTCACTAAACTAACAGAGCTTGTACTACCCAGGTGGTGCCAAATGACGTAAGGTAGCAACTTCCAGAAAATGTCCAGGGAAAAGTCCATCGAGAACATGAGGGTAGTTAAGATATTTATAGCCTAGTGTTCTATATAAATTATCAGTCTCTCTACATGCTAGAATTTACGGGAAGTCAGAAGTAGCTAGGGTATAAGGCTGATGAAAGGAAAACCCGGTGAGCAAAGATCTAAGATAGAGAGAAGTTTCCTTTATTCAATAGCTTTTATGCATCTTAATTTCCCATAGTATATTTTTTGGTATGACTTTGAACTAAAATATTATTTAGAAACGGTATCCATTTGGGAAGATTTTATGTATTTGGGAGGAAAAGAGAAGACTTCTTGAACGTTTTTTTATCAATTTTAGGGATGAGTAAAAATGAAGAATTGAAGCAGTAGATGCCGCTGCCTTCTGAGGAAACCCTCCGCCTGCAGAAACATCGGTTGCAACTACCTATTGATATTCGTGATTCAGCAAATTCAATATGGGTATTTTTAAAAAACAAGAGTTCATACAATAATTTAGAGTAATGATTCCTTATTAAAAACTTACGTTAAAGAAACTTGTGTTTTCCAAAGAGTTATTTACACCAAATATCTATCGATACACACATATACGTGTGTATGTGTGTATAGTGTATTTGTGAGTGTGTCTGTGTGTGTGTGTGTGTGTGTGTATGTGGCACCTGAAAGTTTTCTAGTGGTACAGATATTTGAATGCCAAATGAAAAATAGTATATTTCTAGAAGCATAAGAGAAAAGAAAAACTGCAAATGGAATATTCCATTTAGAGCCTTCCCAAGTTGGGGGCTGGGCTTCTAAGCTGGGTACGGAGGCATATCCCGGAGGCAGCACTGTGCTGCCAAACAGGGAACGGGCTCCGTGCTGATGCCCCGCAGTTCCTACACCCACGGCTGCTGTAATGTGGCACAGCCAGACCTCACCCCTCAGCAGATGTTCCAACAACAATACGTACGTGAATAATCTGTGTAGGGATGTCATGCACGTTGCCTTGGATGATAAGACCTGTGTTTCCATCCTGGAGCTTGTTTAGGATAGGAGACTGGGAAAGAAAGGTGCAGTATGCAGAGTCACAGCCTTTCTTCCAGCCCAGCCTGTACACCCAGAGTCCAAACACCCAGTGACACGCAGAGAAAAGAACCACACCGAGATGATTTCAGCAATGCTCTTGAAATGCTTCTACACGGTGCCATTATCCCACATGAAAAAGTGCTGCGGCTTTAATATGCTCAACTACAGCCTGGGGAGGACTGTGTTTAGAATGTTCTGAAAACCCAGTTTTCTCACAGTACCCTGGCACTTAGACATGCTTTTGGCAGAAAATAAAGTAGTAAGATTCTGGGATTAAGCAAATGAAGAGACTTCTCTTAGCAAATCCAGATTTTTATACCCTATTGACGTTTTGCACAAAGGCACCTAAAGGTTTACCAATTTTCAGGAAAAGACCCCCAAAAGGAGATCCTCTGAAATGATTTCTTATTTTGTTATAAGAAATGTATTTATGGGCCCAGAGTGGTTGTTCACACCTGTAATTCTAGCACTTTCGGGGGCAAAAGAGGGAGGATCGCTTGAAGCCAGGGGTTCAAGACCCGTCTGAGCAACATAGCAAGACCTGTTCTCAATAAAAAATGGAATAATTAGCCAGATATAGTGGCATGCTCCTCCTGTAGTCCCAGCTACTTAAGAGGCTGAAGGAGGAGGATCGCTTGAGCTCAGGAGTTTGAGGTTGCAGTGAGCTGTGATGACATCACTGCACTCTAGCCCCAACAACAAAAAGAGACTCTGTCTCAAAAATAAAAATATATATATATATAAAAATATATTTACAAAAGCATATAAGATATGCTTTCCAAAAGCACATTTAGATTTACGTGTTCTTGTTTATACTTACAGGTGTGTTTGTGTGTGTATATATAATAATTACCTTCTAGTATTAAATAACAATGATAAAATTTGAAATTTGAATTAAAAAGCACAATTTAAAAACAATGAAAGTTATTTCTTCTATTGACTTTACATACTTTCATAAGAGTACATTATTTAAAATAATTAATATTTGAATATAAAATAGGATCTTAGAAGGTTGCAATTTCCTGATTAACTGAGTCTCAATGCTAAACTGGAGTTTATTAAGTAAGAACTTAAGATTTGTTTGCACGTATAAGATGTCTAAGATGTTCTAGTAACTTTGCATTGTCCTTACATATAATAACTGACTTGCTGACAAATTCAACAAATCTAAATCTATAAAACAATTCAGAGTAATAGAAACGCTATTGGCATTTACCTTGGCACTGCTAAAACACTATATGGGGGAGGTGTAAATTGGTTGTGAAATCCTTATGTAATAATCAATACAGATCTCCCCAGGTAATACATGTTTACACTGGGCAATGTCATTCATCCCATTAACTCAGGCAATGTTTGGCTTTACGAAGCACTGAGATAGTAAGAATAAGAGGGAAAAGATAAAATTATTTTGCTCCTATTCTTTAATTCTATAATTTTATGATTCATTGCATACTGCGCACACAGCATTTTGTTTGTGCTGAGGTCTACTATGACATTTTTCGGCAGGGGTAGAAGAGGACGTTTCCGTGAATGTTTCATTTCTAATACAAGGCCCTGATTTCTCCCTGCCATTAATAAGTGGGCAGGTATGTACATGTGCTATACATGAAGATTGCCTTAAGAAATGGTTGCTTCTGTGAACCTCTTCCAAAATCAAACCTCTCAATTAAGCCTCAGTGTTTCAGGCACAGTCTTTTGAAATGTGTCTCCCTGAATCCCTACCTGCATGACTGGGCATCTCCTGTATCTCTGTTACAACATCTGGTGGTTTCTGTGCAAAGCCTGTGGCATCAGTCGACTGGTTTGTAGGGAGGGTGCTCTTCCCTAATAACCATATGGAGTGATGGGTGCTGATTCATCTGAATCCCTTCTCTTATCTTATTTTCCCTTAGCAAGAATAATTTCATGCTAGAATAACTTCATTCAATTAAGGTATTAACAAAAGTTCATTCATTGGGAGAGGTTTAAAGATGGAGGGAAAGGAGAGTTTGAATGGACTGCTTCCCCAGGTTTAAAAACAAAAAAACATTAACTTTAATTATAGGTTGTTCAGCTGCACTTGAAAAAGGGGTCTTTTTAAAAATACAAAATCTCACTGGAAATAAAAAGAATGAGAGAACAAATTATAAAGGTACTAGAAAATGGAACTGCTCCTTGAGGTTTAAGTTGTATAGTGTTGTTCAAGGCATTTCCATGTCTCGTTTCTGAATGTGCCCATTTGCTTTCATCTTAAGAAGTAATGTAATTCTTGACAACAGTCTTTCTTCCTTTCCCCTACCCCATCTTAGTCTATGGGACCAACTAGGTGGAATTAATGGGTAAGTAACAAAGGAACTACACTGCCGTGTGTTCCTACGTGGATTCTGGGGACTCGATTCACATAATCCTCCTAGTAGATGCTGCCTTATTATGAATATAAATTAACTTGTCAAAGAACGAAAGTTACAAATTTAGTTGAGAAGTTTTCACTGGGATATGTTTGCCAAATTTATGGTATTTAAAACTACTTTAATCGCCTTTATTGCCTTCTTGTAATCTTAAGAGGAAAAGGGAGGAAAGAAAACCCTTTTGTTACCTTAAATAGTTGTTATTTTTCTAATAAGGGGTTGGGAACATTTTACAATAATATATAAGTGACACAATCTCATGCAGAAACAGAAACATTTTAAATATTTTTATTTTCTTTGTAGATGTGCCATGTATTATATCTTGTATAGAGAGAACCACTCCTGGGAATATCTCATTTAAGAATTAGATGATATGGAATTGAACCTCACTTGTTTTAAGCTCATTTCTCATTGCTCAAAAGATTAAATATTTAAAAGAATATGATTCAGACTTGTGAAATAGCTGCTTTTACTGCTTCTCGTTTAACAAAAGCACGTTCAGAAACAAGAAAAAGGAAAGGCGGGGGGAATTTTAATGAAGAAAATCTGTGCTGAGAAAAGACCAGAGAGCCAATACAAAGTCCCACTTAATTGACAAGCAGCTGCCTTAGCTTTGAAAGCATTGATGCAAGTATTTTTTTGGCTTACAAAGTAAGTTGTAGAGGAGATCTACAGATGCTTATATTTTCTGCGTTAAATCAAGGCATAAAGACATTAACCATGAAAATAATGTTAAATCGCCCATTGCAAGAATGTAATGTGGAAAATAACACCGTTTTTTAAAAGGTTCCTCCCCCCAAAAAAAAATGAGAAAAAACAGAATCTGCAGCTTCATTTAAGTTGAAAACAAATTTCTGGAAATGACCTTATAATTAATTCCCTTTTGTGAATGGTGAGATTATGCCACCCTCTCATTTTAGATATGTTCCTCCTCTCCAATCAAGGAGATCCTCAAAGCTCTTGGAAGTTACATAAAGGAAAGTAATGAAGCCGTTAAATTCTGGTAGAGACTATCGCTAAGACATAGATTAAAAGACTGAATTATTATATAAAATTATATATTTCCGTGCATCCACAGAGTTCTAATTCTACTTGTGTCAAGCACTTAGGGTTTAAGATTCGAAAATTTTATAATTTTACTTCCATATACCTCCTAAATGTACATTTTTTAAATTTTTTTTCCAGAAGCTTGCCAATTAAAACAAAATTTAATCAGAATATTTCAGAAGTGATCTGTGAAGTTCTTTAGAAAATGATATTGAAATTCAACACCTAGAATTTATAAATTATTTCATAATATTAATGCTTTGCAATTGCATTGCAAAAATAACAGATGACAATTCTTAACTATTAAAGGCATCATATTATAAATACAAAAGGAATAAATGTCCTTCTACATTGTGCAGATATATACATATATTAACTACTACATGAATATAGATAATATATGTTTATATGTTACGATAATTTAGAAAAAACTCAACTTTTAGTTATATTACAGTGACAGTGAAAGCCACAGATAATTAATTAGAAGAAATTAATTAAATATAAATTTCCATTGATATAAGCTTAGTTAGAAATTAAAATATAGTCATGAAATTATAAGGCAAAATTAAAAACATCTAAGAAGAAGGAAGTAAAATATCAAAACCTAGAGATCTGATTCTAAATTAAAATAGGAAGTAGCTGCTTAATGACAATTCCATGACCAACATTTGGTTTAATGAAATTCTCTCCACAGAAATTAAAGAGAGGTGTTTCTGAATCAAATAATTTAATCTATGTTAGAGAGAGTACAAGAATTATTCAGTTCTTTAATGAAATGCCGTGGTCCTTTGTCCTCTCAAATTTGGCTGTTGGCATCATTGTTTTGTCAATTAATTGCTCCTAAACTGCACTCAATAACGCCTGTCCTCTTCTTCAGTAAGTAAAGTGAATGACATGTGCCATCTGCTTACCCAAAGGAAGAACGACTGTGTGTTTATTTAATTAAATGTAGCATGTCTTCGTGGTTAAAATGGTGGCATTCCAGGTATGCTTATTTTCTTCTGATCTACAGAAATATGTGGAATGTGAAAGAAAAAAAAAAAACCCTTATAAGAATTTTTTCCTATAGAGGTAGCGTTCTGATTTGGATGCAAAGTATCTTTATACCTGTAGATCTCTGAATATCCTAGACCAAGTCATATTTATAGCTAACTCTTCCATTTACCTGTATTGCTCTACTTGATGCTTAGCGGTGTGTGTGTGTTTGTATGAGAGTGTGTGAAAATATGTCAGAGAAAGAGAGAGGGAGAGAGAGAAAGAGAGGCAAAATGCAAGAATGACAGAGTAAGAGAGGAACATAGCACTCATCAAAGCAAAAGAAACAAAGAGGGAGAGAGCGAGATAACGTGTGAGAGAAGACATGAGCACAAAGTGACAGAGATGGAGACAGACACAAACACACGGTTGTGTGTATTCACACACAGAAATCAGAATTAATTTTTAGGTTAAAATTGTGTGTATGTAATTATGTGCCTAAAGTATGGTTTCATAATGCTGCAGTAAAATATGCTATGGCATGCTTAGAAATAATCATTCATTAAGCCTACAGATGCTATTCCTAAGTAGTGCAATGTAATGCGTTGGCTTGTGAAAACCTAAAGCACTATATGACCTCAAAACGGAGGTTTGGAGCCACAGTTCTCAATCCCGGTTACTCATTGGAATCACTGGGGCTCTAACTGAAGATCTGCTCTGATTCTCCTCAGCTGTACTTTTCTCCTCGAGGGACACACCTATGAAAATCCTGCATCCCTTCCCTTCTGCATCGCACTCCAGCAACTCAGGACTCCAGAATTTCCTGATAAAAAGGCTCATGGGTACTTCCAACACCTGTGCAGACCTTGTCCTATGTCCAACCTCACAAGGGCAAACCCCATTCTGTCTGGCGTGCTGCACAGCCCTAATGACAAGGGCGGCCCAGATGGTAGCTGGAGTGTACACACTGCTGGGCTGCAGTGCGCACACACCTGTGTCACAGGGCAGGACAGAGCTGGGGGTGAGAGGAGAAGGTGCGTGGGCAGATGTCTCTATGGAAGGGCAGTCTGACTCGCTTGATGTCATGTACCCATGAGAAACTCCCAGGAGTCCTCAAATGCAACATTCGAACCAGGCCTTCTAGGTCTTAATGATGACTTCTGTCAAGATAGCATGATAGAACATCTCTTACCGAGAGTTTAATAACATAATACAGAACTTTAAAATATTTGACATATCGCATGTAAAGGGGCTTTCATTAGTCCCCTTTCTGTGTCTGACAAGTGATAGTGGTGGGTCTGATCTGGGGAGCTTAATAAAACACAGCACCAAACATCACCCAGACTAGTTAGTAATAAATCTTTGGGGTTGAAGTGATGCTACTAGTCACCCCAGTTTAAGAAAGACTGGTTTATAACAGTGCCAAAGTCACTCCTTGCAACCACCCACTCACTGATGAAGGGGAAAAAATCATAAAACACATCCACGTTAGGCCTCTGGTGTTTGAGCTTGAAGAACAGATTTATAAACATACATTTCTTTAAGAAAATCTCACTGACCAATCTAAAGTAAACATTTCTTACACTGCTGTAAATATGAACCTATTAAGAAATGTGAAAATGAATTAATATTGAACACAGCTTTCTTAATTTAATTTCACAGTAGAACACTGTACTTTAAAAACAAAAGACACCCACACGGAATTGGCTCTTTCATTGTTCTATAAAAGCCACCGCTCAGTCTGGAAAAAAAAAAATTGTTCACACTATTTTTAAGCAAGTGAGAATCCCAAGGAGGAAAATGCATCATTATCTCAATGCCTAATTAATTTTCAAAAATATTGTTATGCAGACAACTGTTCAAATGTAATGATATGCTCAGCCTCAGACTGGGAAATTTCATGACAATTGGAAAATTAGCAATTGCAACAAAGAGAAAAAAAGCAAATGTAAAATGTTCAGCTTAAGAAGTAATATCTCTCACACAATCTGGGTCAGTTGCTATATACATGAAACACATGATATTACTCTTTAGCACTTTCAAAACACTGGTACTGAAAAACGAATATTTTTAGTAACCAACTTATCAATTGCAGGCTTATTATCTTTCTTGGAATCTTGTCTTCCTTAATTGAGATATTTGCATTTGGAAGTCCCTTTGAATCATCTTATGTTCAGTGATCATTTGTGAATAAGATAACAAACAAAGCTATTTGGAACATATTCAGTCATCCTAATTAGAAAAAGCCAAGACCCTCTCTCAGAAAATTACGAGGCCAGGTGTTGTTCTCTAAGTGCTTTTCTTGTTCTGGCCTGTGGGAAATAAACTTGATGATCTAATCAGACTTCTTCCTTTCAAATATCCAGGAAAAGTCAAAATAATTAATTTTCTTCCTGAGTAACACTCTCATAAGTTAATATCTGTGTTACCACTCCAATCGGTATCGGCAAGATAAAAAATTTCTGTGCATCATGTTCCTAAAGGTGTTGCAGGTAAGATGGATTTCAGCCCTTCATTCTTGACTGCTGGCTTTAAGCAGATTATCCCCAAAATGTAGAAAGATGAGGAATCCTCACTTAATTTTATACAGAGTATGCTTTGGCTCCAATTCATCAGAATATGCCCCTAAATTTTAGTCAAGTATGAATCTTGACTATTAATTAATATTTACTCTCTTATTTATTAAAAATTTGAATTTTGCACTCACTTATTAATCCTTTGTATAAACATATATCCCTGTCTTTGTACTTAAACTTGATATTCAATTCATTAATTACATGCCTTAAAAATTTGTGTTCACTGGCTCCTAATTGTGCAGACCAAATGTAGTACACATTGTAGTTGCCTGCAGAGTCTTAGGACATTGGGGCTCCTTCTTCATTTCCTTTTTACTTTTTTGTTTCATTTTTCCTCTCTCCCTCCCTCCCTCCCTCCTTCCTTCTTTCTTTCCTTTCATCTCTCCTTCCTTTCTTCCTTCCTGTTTTCCATCCTCCTGCCTTCTTTCTCACTTCCCTCTCTGCCTCCTTCCTTCTTTCCTTCCTTTCCTCCTCTCTCTCCTTCCCTTTCTCTCTCTCTCTCTCTCCCTCTTTTCCTTTCTCCCTTCCTTAACCCCCTCCTTCCTTTCTGTCAGTCTTTCTCTTTTATTCTTTCCATGAGTGATTAGAGTGATTATTTGCCTTCTCTCACATTACACGAAAATTTCAACTTCTGGAGAAAGGAATCTTTTTTCCCCTAGTTCACAAGAGTATCCTCAGCACATATAACAATGCCTGGTATAGAATAATGTTTAAATTTTCATTGAATAAATTACGGAAGGGAAGTTTATAAGTAATCCCTTCAAGTGTAATGACATGGCTAAAATTAAGTCGTAAAGATCAAGGCTTGATATGTCAATAAATATAAAAAGCAAAATTCTCATATTATTTTACTAGATAACTATATTTGGGGCAGACAATTTAAAAATAAACTTTCAGCTTCATAAAAATATACAAACATAAAAAAAGTAATATTTATCAAATATTTATAGTGCCAAATTTTTAGAAACAATTTGTAAGTGTAAAATAGAAATTATTAAGTATGTTAAAATACCAACATTAGATGGAGAGTACTTTTGCGGCCATTAACATTAGATTTACAAAGCAGGTAATGTAATGTGGAGTGGGGCTTGCTTTTCCTGTTAGGAGAATATAGCAGGACATAGAATTTTATTTACTGAATGATTGCAACTATGAACTAAAATTTAGGTAAAGAGGAAAGTTAGACCATATTAACTAAAATGTAGATAGGAAGTTTTTTGTGTTGTTTTTAAGAGAGTATGGCATTTTTTGAGTGCTTTTCATAATTTGTGTGTGTGTGTGTGTGTGTATGTGTGGGTTTTAAATTGTCGAGTCTCAAAATGAAGAGAACAAATTTACTTTATGAAATTAAAAGAGTGAAATCAATGACAGTTCTAGATGATTAGTGAAAGTAAGCTTTACTAACTTGTATGAAAGAATAGTCCGAATCTAAGGGAAAGTTGCATTCTCCATGAATTCAAGGATAGTGAAGTTAAGATAACTAAATTTTAAAACACATGGCTTCTTCAGCACTACTGGGTTTAGAAATTCACGTCTTCAAAACTAAGACTGCAGAATTTAGATCAGCTGTCTTCAAACTGTTTAACTTCTAAATATTTTTCTTTTTTAGTTATGTTTTCCTTTAAATCACAAACAGCAATTCAATTTTCCAGAGAATAATTTAAAGATCTTGAAGAACTAAAATTGCAGTGTTTCCACAGTTAACATATAGTGGGGGTAAAGCTAAAAATTAATTTTAGTTGTTGATAGACTTTTGACTATTATTCTCTAATATCCTTACTCTTAAGGATGTCGTTCTTACTCAAAATTCACTTTCAATAGAAAGGATTGGGTCAGGTGCGGTGTGAGCAGAAAAGTGTTGTTGTTCTTCTGCAGCATGTCATGAAGGGCCATGGGCAAGGCTGCTTCCACTAAAGCAGGGCTTGTGGACTAACCCATCACGACCTGGCACACAGAGCTAATGCTTCCATACTCCTATAGAAGAGGGAGTGACCATCAATCATCCATTAGGTGCTTGGCAACAAGTTTTGATAAGAATATAAAATTTCATATCCCATAGCCACAATGAATCCATCTCCAAATATATATAGCTTGTCTTAGAATGAGTTGATGTCATCAATGCCCTAACTTTACCCTAAATGGTTATGATTTTACTGTAGTTCTATTTGACTGCAATATGTGGTACATGTAGGAAAATGGTCAGAGATGAGGTTAGAAAGAAAATCAAAGGCTCGTTCATAAAGAGCTTTGAATGACATTTCAAAAGAGTTGATCTTAATTATGAAGAAATCAAGAGAAATCGGTGACTCACAATAAGTGGGAGATGAGAGAGAGGCAATGCCCATGTTTCATGAGAGCTTCTGTTGTTGTAGTGACACACAGGGAGTAGGCAGAGGTGGTCACAGAGGGAGGAGCCACCAAGGAAAAAATACACAATTTGAAAGGAATGTCTATTGCCTCTATACAATAATATTATAGTCCCAGAATCAAATGTGTGAGAAAAATCCAATCTACTCACAAATGGTTGGTTGCAGGCCCCCACCCTTGGCTTACAAATTTCTTTTAAATGTTTCTTAGTATTTAACTGCATCTACCTTTTTCTAATGTCATCCTTATTTTTCTTTTGAGCTCCTAAGCTCTATATGCCAAATGATGGAACTCATCAGGGAAATTTTATTCTAAAGTTCGAAGATTTGATTCTTCTTAAAATGTTTTTCCTTTGAAGAAAGAAAGGAAAAACCTTAAAATATGCAAGATGGCTCTGATTAACATTAAATATTAGGATGGTACCAGATATTACACAATGGCATGAGATACACACACACACACATGTGTACACACACACATTATGTCTAGAGGTCTGTAAATGTTACACAGATTAAATCACAATGGTCTATTTTTCAAAAACATCTGAAGACTTTGTTTGCTTGTGACAAAGTCCTATCCCAGTAGATAGGTAGGAATTGATATGCTAATATCCTATAATAAAAACTTAAATCTCCAGTTAGACCAGCCTCCCCCAGTCTCCCAATTAGCCCTAATTCATTATTTCTCCTTTCCTATCCCTATAAGTCTACATGCTTCATTACAACCCTTAAGATCTGAGAAAGTATTAGCTGTAATTTTCATGTTACATGTTTCTGGAACCACATGTTCTAGCATTTCTTCTCTGCAATCAGTATTTTGAACAAGGTTGTGTTATAAGGACTTAAGACAAAAGAACATTAATTTTTCTCTCATTATATTTTCAAAATTTGTACTTTTTGAAAAGTTTTTTCCTATGTCCCTGGATGAAAATTAAGACGATTTCATGGCTTCTCTGGCTGTTTTTGCTTGGCAAAATTGCCTTCAATTATTTTATGGAACATTCACAAAAATCTTAAGTTGGTTCTTGGATCGTCCATTCCTGTGAAACAGTCTAAAACATTTTTTTTCAAAGCTGAAGCTGTTCTATTTCCCCAGCTCCCAGCTGTAAGCAAGCAGCCTGGGAACAAGCTGTACTGGGCTTCCTCCCTCACACCCATTGCCTTCTTCCTCACTGACTGAGTAAGATTTCCAACTATTTATGAAGTGAGAGGTATTAATGAAGAAGACAAAAGGGGAGAAAGAAAGTCTTACTCTACACATGGAGCTGTCGAATACTAGTCTTTAGTTTTCTGGTAGCAGCTGATGCTTCTTGCTGCTGTCTCTTCTGATGGTCACTTGGGGTCCCTCCCCTGCACTGACAGATGCCACCTGTGCCACCTGCAGTCTAGGATGGGATCATGTGTGATTTTCTGGCTCCTCATTTATTTTCTTCTCAGTTCTAGGGACCCTCTGATGCCTTCAGCAGCTCTGAGATGAAGGCTGCTCTCCTTTTTAAAAGATCCAGAATATAAGATGACTTCATTCTGGGTCTCTCTCAGGTGGATGAGGACTGCACATCCTGTGTCCTGGCAAGCTCTGGTGGAACAGACCAATCCCAATGGTGCAACAATTTTTCATTCATGTCCACCATCACATCCAACAGTGTCACTTGCCTAAGAGATTTATCAGGCAGAAGTTCAGATACCCCTGTGATGATTAGCTTTATGTGGAACTTGGCTCGGCTGCAGTGCCCAGTTATTCAATCGAACACTAATGTGGGTGTTGCTGTGAAGGTATTGTGCAGATGTGGAAGTTGGAATAGTTGACTTTTACTGAAGATTATCCTCAACGATGTGGGTAGACCTCATCCAATTATTAACAGATGAAGGCCTTAAGAGCAAGTCTGAGGTGTCCTCAGGAAGATATTCTGCCTGAACACTGCAGTATCAACTCCTGTTTGAGTATTCAGCCTGTCAGGCTGCCATAGAAACTTAAAAGTTTCTAGCTCCTACAATTGTGTGAGTCAATTTCTTATCTATCAATCTATCTATCTCCATCTCTCTATATATGCATATATCTTTAATTTAAATATATATATCCTCTAGGAAAACCCTGACTGATCCACCATCCCACCATGTTCCCAACCACAAGTGATAGGTTTTAAATTTAACAAATGATCCAAATTGAAACCTCTCTCACTTGGCTTGAATTGAGAGACATGAAACCCACCATGAGTGGGTTTGAACACACAACAAAGGAATCCTTCCACAGCATCCTTCTATGTCTCTCCTTAGCTCTTTTCTACCTTGTTGGTGCATGAGAGTTCATTAACAGATTCTTGACTCCATAGAAAAATTTCCATTTGATCATATATCTCCCTCTGGTATCTAATATATATCATTGAAGCTTATTGGTCAAAATTTTCACTTTTTTGTCCTTAAATAAGTTTTAAGGACATGAATATATGATAAGGAATTCAGAAAGCATTTATCCAGTGGTTCTGGTGTGGCCAGCCATGTATATGCTACGTTATCTATGTCACTAGCTCAGTTTTCAAGGAGTTTACAATTCATTTGGAGCTGACAAAATTCAAAAACATTGTTATAGTTTAACAGGAGCTAAGAAAAATTAAGAACATGGCCTAATATGATGGGTGGGTGACCAGTGAAAAGATCATGCTCTTAAAATGGTGGCAAGGAGGGAGAGGAAATACATCATATACAACAGCAAAAGTACTCACCATCAAATTGGTGTTAACTGATCAACACTTAAGTGCACATATAGTAATAACATTCATCGGGCGTCGGGCAGGTGGGAGGGGGCAGGAGAGGATGGGTAGACACACACCTAATGGGTGCAGTGTGCATCATCTGGGGGATGGACACACTTGAAGCTCTGACTCAGGTTTGGCAAAGGCAATATATGTAACCTAAACATTTGTACCCCCGTAATACACTGAAATAAAAAAAAATCAATAAAAAAAAGTAAATCGATGAGCAGGATAAAGATGAGACTGAAGGGAAAAAGGAAAAAATAAAGGAGGTGGGAATGGCGGCTACATTGTGGAGACCAGTGGGAAATAAAGGTGGAGTGACAGAATAAGATTAGATTATTTTAGAGAAAGAAAGTCAAACAGATCAATTTGTACTTGATGTGAGTTTTGACACAGTTACAGAAGGAAGTGATCAATTGATCTATGCTGAGTGGCTGCAGCTCTATGAAGATGTGTCCTGGGAGGGGGGCAGATTATGAAGAATGATAAAAATATTTGAAGGACAATGAGCTAACTAGAACTCTGTTGCAAAGCTTCAGTTGTGAGTGCTTAGGGAAAGCCTGTGCTACGGTAGGCAGGTAGTGAGTGACAGAACACTACAGTGGCAAGCAGGTAAGTGGATCACAGATTTCAACTCTCATGATATTGCTGTGTGGTTATGACATGGCCTGTCCACAGAGCAGAGTAGTTAGTGTCAGAGCTGGGACTAGACCAGTTTTATTGATTTTCAAACATGAGTTATTTTCTTGTGATTTTAATGGAATTACATCTATTTGAAATGGCTTAGAACTAATCTTACTTCTGACATAAAATCTATTCTCCCAAATGCCATGCAAAAGTGTTGGTACTATGTACACTCATTTAAAAAAAAAGGCCCACACATATGATAAACTATGGTAATAAAGCACATGTATTTCTATTAACCTATGCCCAATTGATGGCATTTTGTTCCCAACTCAATTTTGGTTTTTGTTGATTTTGCTTTTTCTTTTCTTTTCTTTTCTTTTCTTTTCTTTTCTTTTTTTTTAACTCAAGTGTCTATGAATTAACTAAAACAATGTATTGCTAACAGTAAGTGAGAAAGTAAACACAGTACCCGAATATAACTCTGGGTGCTAGTTATATTTTTTTTTTTTTTGCATTTTTCTCAGCAAGCCTGTTTCATTCTTTGTGAAATTTTGGCAGTTGAAACACCAAGTCCTGAGAAGGAAAAGCAAATGGGTACTTTACTTTAAAAAGTGCTTTGGAAATGGGTATTTAACGTTTTC